>CAJVPQ010000124.1:0-38687 GCA_910591825.1 Funneliformis caledonium
AAGAATGTCATGTAGTACATGTAGATCAATTTGTAGATCACTTCTGCTGATCATTTGGTTGATCAATTCTGCAAATCCTTTTGTAGATCAGTTTTGCAGATCATCTTGTAGATCATAGAATTATTACACTGTAACAATACAAATTTTATTTTAACTTATATTAAAGTATTTATTTAAAATTTAGATTTTTTTTAACAAAAAAAATCAGTTTTTATTTATTAAAATAAAATTAGCAAAATTTATAGTTTATTTAAATCTAATCAAATTATTATAAAATTTTAAATAATACAAAAAAAAATTTGAATTATATATTTTAAATTATTTAAATTATTTTTATTTTATGTAATTTACATTTTGATTCTAAATACATATATTTAAAAATAATATTTAATAACTTAATATTAATTAATATTTAATTATTAATAAACTTAAAAATCTTTTAATAATTTGTTATATAAATAGATATTTATCGTTATTGTAAAAAGAAAATAATTTGAAATAATTTAGTAATATGTTTATTAAATTTTTTTTAAATAGCTTGAATTATATTGATTACTTATATTAAGTTGTATAGTTGTATATTTAAATATAGATTTTTTTTTACAATATTTTTCTTAAAGTTTAAATTTATTTTAAAAATGTTTAAACTTTTAGATTCACTATTTTTTTTTTTTTTTTTTTTTTTACTAAGAATTTGCTATTTTATAAGTTTTGATAAAATTTATCTTTTCCTGAATTTTACAGAATTTTAATAAGGTTTTAGTGTAACAAAACCTTTAGATTTTATCCAGAAACTTTAAATTTTTTAAATAATAATTTATTTTAATCAAGGTAATTAAATATATTTTTTTATTAATTGTAAATTATAAAATTATTATAATATTATAAAAATAAAAATCACAAATTGTATAAAAAAAAATTTAGAATTAGATAATAATGTTAAAATCGTTTAATAATATAAAACCTTTGCAATATAAAAGAAAGGAAACATCTAAAAAAATAAAAAATGAGTTAATACTAAATCTGAATATATTTTAACCTAAAAAATCATATTTAGCATGTAAAAATTGATTTTTTTTGGCTAATTTTGGTATTATAATTTAATTTGTAACGGGTAATCACGTGACTTTACACAAACTTATATAGTCTCGAACTTTGATTTTTTCCGGATGTTCCCTCCTATTATATAAGCAAGGCTTTAAAATAGTACTGTAAATTCCGGAATTTTTAAAGAATCCCAGAATCCCCGATAAAAAATTTGATAATGGTTATTTTATAATATTCCAGAAAGATCTGGTAAAATAATTTTTTTCCGGATCCTCAGCCGGTAAAATATTTTCTTTCCGGACTTTTGGCCGGTAAACTTTGATTTCTATTTTAAGCCCTGTATATAAGATTCTAACGTCACCGTTACACGAGTATTTTTTTATTATATAATATGACCGCAGTTTTTAAAGTTCGGACCGAAATTTATACACGTTGGATGATCGTTTAAATAAAGACTGGACTTAACATTTATAACAGTTTCTCATTTCGTTCGCTAAATATATACGAACGCAATGTGGAAGAAGTTAAAGGCTTTGGCCGAGCCTCTGGAGCGTCTTTTGACGACTTTGGAGACTAAAGGAGGACTAAAGTCCAATACAACATACAAGGGTGGAGCTTTACAATTTACTTGCTTTAATAAGCAACAAGTGCAAAAACCAGTTAACAACTTTGCGAATTCAAATAAATCAATAGCTCAAACCAGACTTTTTAATTTTCTTTTTGAAAACTTTTCAATTCTTAAAGCATTTTCCCTCCAACCAGCACCAAAACCTGTGGTTTTTTCACGAACTCCTCAACATTTCCGTAAACCACAAGGGTTTGGAATAATTTCTCAACACGCTTTTCTACAACCTGCTGGAACTAGTAATATATTTGGTCGAGGGGTTAGAAATTTCTCTACTATTCAACCTATGTTGAATAATGGTACTGGCTCTGGTAGTGCAGTTATTGCTCAGTTGAGTTTAAAACCATTTACCACTTTTTCTAGTAAATCTGGTTCATTATGGTTCCAGAAACAAGAATCTTTAAACCAAAATAACAAAGAATCGGGTGATATTAATAAACGAACAGCCAAGAAAAAGGAAAAAGCAATTGGACGCAAATATTTTATCTTAAGTAATAACAAAGGTATTCCTGATATAGTTAAAAATTCTAATATCATCGAAGAGAATACAAACAAAAGGATTGTTCGCAGATCAAATATAAAAAATCTATCAGAAACGAGCAAAGCTGTTGAAAATACACCCGAAGTCCTTGTTAATGACAGTGAAAAAGTTCAAGTTTATATGTCTATTATGCTTAGTTCATCTATTTGCTGGAATAATGATAACTCGACTTCAATGTCTAATAGTACAAATAGTACAAATAGTATTAATTCCACTATATCTTACCTTCTTCAAAATAAGAATAACTCCGTTTCTCAAAAAACCGGTTTGCAATTAAATTCATTAGTTCGACATCTTCAAGAAACTGCAGAAATGCAACATGAACACATGATGAAAGTTATTTCCATATTAGGAGCATTGCTGCAACATGATGACTTTGATGTTGAGATTAATGGGTGTGAATTGCGTATAAATTTCCCGCGTGGTATGCGAAAAATTGAGATTGAAAATTTGTTACAAAGTTTGAGTATTGATCCGAATAGTCCACATTTCGAGCTTGAGGAATTTGTTTTTGATGAAAGTATCGCGATATCTCCTCTAACAGATGAAAATGACGATATGCAATTACCCGATCCAAATAATTATTACTCTGATAACGAACTTGCAGAAACAACAACAGATTTATCTTCTTCATTTGGTTATGAAATTTTGTCATATTTATCAAGTAATGATGGTAGTCCTGTTCTGATACCAAGTAGAGTCTCGGTGAATAGTATAAGTTGCTCTCCATCGCCTTGTATGTCACCTGTCAATTCACCCCCTAGGCTTGGAAGTGAATACATTATTGGCATCCAAGAATTCCTAAATGCTGTTGATGAAGCCCTCGTTAAAAACACTAACATGTTTAATAGGGAAGATGATGAAATTGGAGAGGATTATTATGAAAATTAGGTAGCGTATAATCATAAACCCTTGCCAAGCTATGCAAATACAATGAATTACAGCTGTCTTTTCTTTTCTTTTTTTTTTTTTTATCTTCCTATACTTGAATATTATGCATGTTAATATAAATATATAAAGTTGATTATATAAATATTATAAATAAAGGTTATGATTTTTATTTATAAGTTTTCGTATATTATACATTATCAAGTTATTAAAATCTATTATAAATCCAATCATATGATTAGTTATATAAAAAATTTTATTTCTATAAGACGAGAAAATGAAATAAATATAATTAATCAAGTCAACTTATACTGTGGTGATAATTATAATATCAATATATAAACAAAAAAGTATTATTCATTTAAAAAAAAAAAATATTTGATATTGATATGATATAACGATGTGTTCGGATTTATATGAAAATCTTGAAAAAATGTCAATGAATTTTTTAATACTGTATATCGGTATATCGAGACAGTATTAAAAAATATATATTTAAATAAATATATTATTATAAATCAATTATAAAATAATTATGATATTATATTTATTATAACTATTCTAAATTATTATAATATTAAATCTTAAAATTTATAATATGTTATATTGTAATTTTCTCAATTTATAATAATAAATCAATAGTTTTTTTTTTAATTATATATTTAAAAAGTTTAGGTAATAATTAATATAAATATTATAATAAGTTATAAGATTAAATAAAATTTAAGATAAAATTTAATTTAATATAAATAAAATAAAAGTAAAAAATTTTTAAAATATTTAACTATCTATAATTATAATTTATTTTTTTAACTTAATCTTTTTATTAATATATTATTATATAAAAATTTTATAAATAAATATATAAAATTTATTTGAAAGTAAATAAGTTAGTAATATAATATATTAAAATATAAAAAAATTAGTTTAATAAGTAATAAAACTTTAATATAAATTTTATTTTAATTTATTTTAATCAGAATTAAATTTAATTTTATATGATGATATTTTTACTTTTAATATTTATTTTATATTTTTAATTTATATAAAGTATAATAATAGATTATAATAAAAAAAAAATAAGTATAGTCATCTCATTATAAACACACATTTCGTAAGAACTAATACCTATTAATACTATATAAAAAACCACAGTATTTTTATAGTCATTCTCTTCCAGAACTAATACTTAGTAACAACATATAAAAATCTTCTTGTATAGTAACTTTTTATTATAATCACACTTATTATTTTTAGTCTTGAGGGGTGTGACTATAAAGGAGATGATTGTATTATTAGTAATAGATTAATCTATATAAAAGATTACTTTAATTAGAATTAATATATTTATATTTACAAATAAAACTAATAAATATTTTCTAAAATTAATTAATTAAAAAGGTAAAAAATATATATATTATTTTTAATTTATCATAAAAAAATATAAGTATTAATTAATTAAGAAGTGATAATTTTAATTTAATAAAGAATTTAAAAATTATTTATATTAGAAATAATTAAGAAAAATATGATTTTTTAAAAAATTTTAATATAAGAATTTAAATAAATTATTATTAAAGCTTTATATAATAAAACTTAAAAGAAATTTTAAAAGAATTTAATTAAGTTTATTAAATCTTCTTAATAGTTATAAGTATATGTATATATATAATTTAAATTATTCTATAAATAAAATATTATAATTATTACCTTCTATTTTATATTTATTCTACTTTTTTTATATTATTTAAAAATATAACAATACTTATTATTATATATAATAATAATTACTACTATATTAAAATATTTTAGGCATATATATAGTTATAAATAATTATTATAATATAATGAATACAATATATAGATACCTTGTAATAGTAAAGAAAAAACAAAACTATTAAAAAAAATAAATTTTATTTTATAAGCAATATTGCAAAAGTAATAAAATTAATATATAAAGAAATCCCAAACTTATACAAAAGAACTTATATAATTAATGCTGATAGAAGGTGATATAAAAACAGGCTTTAGTCTAACACAAATAAGCTATAAGATATATATGAATTATATTATAATTATTGTTATCGTTATATACTTACTTTTAATTATATTTATTACATTTAATTGACAAATATCAAAAAATTCATCAACGTATATAGATTAATTTATTATGACAAAAAGAAACAATTTTACCAAAATGGTTCAATCGTAAAATATACTAATCTGTAAAATCATATTAACCATAACTTTTTGTGTTTAAAGAACAAAAAATTTTTGACGTCAAATGTTGACAACCGCAAATATGCGCCACATAATTTCATATAAATTTAAATTAAACAAGATTGTGGCTCATATGCCGATCGTTTTCCGAAGAACGTAGGGCATTACGTACCTAGATCATTCATTTATTTTATTTTACTAAATTTCAATGCTATAACAAATGTCTACTTTCTCGCAAAATCTTCCTTATTCCTCCTCTTTTGAAGGAGAAGCTGAGAGGCTATTAAACGATATAGTTGAAAATTTATGTTCTTCTGCAAAAGCTCAAGATTGGGGCCCGGGTTGTAATCATTGGGTAAAACAACTCAATGGGTAAGCATTCTGAGCAGAATGTGTAATTTTTCAGAGAATTTAAACGAATAAATAAAACAATGGCTAAATTATTTTTATTATTTTTTTATTTGTTAGTTATCTTGACCTACAACACCCTTTATCTCGTCAAACTCGCGCTCAAATAGCTCGCGTTCTTTTTGAACTTGTAATCACGCCGGGAATTGATACTTCACATGCTGAAGTTTTTTCCAATACCTGCGTACGATTGCTCAAGTAGGCCAATTTGTTATTTTATTTTATGTGTATATATATATATATATATTTTTTTTTAACAAAGAAAATATTTTGCATTATTAAAGAAAAAAAGAAAAAATCGGACCAGAGGATCTGACATTGCCTTGGGAACCGTTATATGATATGATTCATAAGATATACTTTCCGAAGGGTCGTCAAAAAACTTTAATAAGTGAATCGTATCCATTAAATGTATAATTGTTAGATCGTGGCTAAATTTTCATTAGACATATTTTTCCTTAAGTTTTTTTTTTTTATTATTTTTCAGTAAACAGATCTCAGCCGTAGTTCGCTTAGTAGAACATGCTCAGAGGTAAAAAAATTTTTATCCGTAAAAATGGTTAGGTCAAGAATTTAAAACATTATTGGTTACATCACTTTCATAGATTTTTTCCTCCTGAAGCTACGAAAGATATCCTTGCTAGGGTGCTTCCACTTTTTCACGCCAATAATGTTGGAGATGCTTTTACCGTACAAGCATTTTTAGTTCGATTCCTTCCAATCGGACCTTCAAAATCACCCGAGTATTCACCTGCAATATGGCTTCCAACAATATTTTCATTTTGGTATCTTATCCCTGGATCTTTGCTGTTTCAAACAGAATTTATTGATCTTGTAGCTCGTGTCGCTGAGGAAAATGTTGTAGTTGAAGACGTTAAACTTAGAAATATTGGAATTTTCACACAGTCTCAAGTCAAGACTGTATTTGCAAGTGGTCATAAAATGATGGATTTGCCTGTTGGTAGTTCAAACAATGGTAATAATAATTCTGTAAGAAGTGGTGGATCATTTGGATTGTCCTCAAGAGTAGATCAAAAAGCTGGAAGTGCTATGATGCTGAGGAAAAAAGTTGTAAGTCAACATTATTATTAATTCTTATTAGGGCAAATAATTTCAAATCTTCTATTAATATCATTTTAGGATAAGTTTAAGATGTTGGCTCGATTTATTGTTTTTACAATATTTTCATCGCCTGTTTCATCAAAAGATGAAACTACTCTCACACACTTGTCCAATATGATTCAAGCTACGGAGACTTTTTATCATCCAAGTAATTTTGGTAGATGGACTTTTTCGATAGTTAGATTTTTGCAGTATCTTGGTTGGGAATTCTTAAAACGATGGACAGATGGTGAATTATTACAATATTCTTACCAATAGTAAATTGTATATTATTTTAAAGATCGAATTATTTGATTTATTAATTGAATCGTAATTTCTCAGAAAACAAATCGGAATGTAAAACTCCCGAATCACGTCGGTTGACCCCAGAACTTAGACGCCAGTTTGTTCTCACTCTTAGAAGTGTTACGTTTTTGTCAATGTTTGGCAAGGATCCCATGTCTGTCGGTTCAAGCCAGGCGGCTTTGAAATATTTAGCGTGTATCCTTCTTATTGTTAAAATGATATGTTTGAAGGTTATCCAATAAATTGTAAATATAATCCATAATTCTCGAATTCTTTTACAGGGTTAGAGCCTACATTGATTTTCCCTGGATTACTAGAACGGGTTTATCCTTCTCTTGAAACCTTAACTGAGGTTTGATTTCTCAAATCTTTTAAATTTTCATAATATGAATATCAGTTAATTTAATTGTAATTTTAGACACATAGGACAACTTCTTCAATCTCTGCACTTTCACTTTTGGCTATTCCATTATTTTCTCGATTTCATTATCCGGCTGGAGGAAAACATTTGGTACATCTTCTTCATTTAACAATCCCCGGTATTGATATGAACGATCCGATAAAGACAATTTCATCTTTAATATTTTTGACTCATGCAATCATGGGAGTCCCTTTAAGAGATTTGACTGAAGGCAATTCCACTGAGTCCGGATTTAGGTGGACTGGTATGGATATTGATGAAAGAGAAGATCATATGGAAATTGATGAACAGGAGGAAGATGCTTTATGTAAATCTAGTACCGCGGCATTTGAAGAGTGGCTTGCAAAGTTTTTAAGACGCGTCTTTACTATTGTATCCTTTGTTACGTGTTAATGACTAACGATATCAAGCGTTATTTTATTGCTCCTTTACTTATTTTTAATGTCTCAATTAGTTTGAGTATCTCCCACAACAAGAGCGCGGAAAATTAAATATACATAATATGGAAACAGGATTGGTTACTGTATTATTGGTAAAATACACCGCATATCTGTATTCAAATAATATATTTATTATTATATATTGAATTACTTTTATTTTTAGCATGCTTGTGAAATAGTTGGAATTCAAATGTCTGAGCAACTTCAGGATATGGCATTGAAAATGGTTATAGATTTCGCGTCCACGACTATACTTCAGAATGCCACAAAACCAATGGGTAATAATATTTATATTTATTTGATCTAGATAAAAATTTGAAAATTGTTAACAAAGAATTGATATTTTATATATAGGTTATCTATGTTCCACCCTAACTAGTCCAAATCGAAGCAAGGCACTTTCACTTTTTATTCCACTCTGTTATTCAAAGATTCTTACAGAACTTCAACACGGTGCATCATCTACACCAACTACTTCATCAACACATCACATCCAATCCGACACAACGTTACATTGGTATCAGTGTATTCTGTATCATGTGGCCATGTCAAGTGGATCTGATCTATTGAAGTACAAAAAAGAAATGATAGAGTTAGGAAAAGAAATGGTGCAAAAATGTCGTTCAAGGAAAGGATACATGTGGACTGGAAAATTTATTCGAATGATGTTAGTTGCCCTGACGCAAATATATCCTTTAGAATGCCGAAATGTTGATCTGGAACGATGGAATTCTGACGGTGAGTAAAACACATTAATCCCAATCTTAAATAATATCAAACTAAATATTTATTTTTTTTTATTTTTTAGAATATATGAAAAACCATCATAAATATTGGGTTGAACCAGGCTGTCACGAAAATATTAATATTGATTGGCATGTACCAACAGACCCTGAACTCGATTTTGCAATGGAAATAATAGATACTTTCTTAAAACCTACTCTTAAACGAATCGAGGATTTAATGGCAAATGGAACTGATGAGGATGGAAAGGTGTTAAGCAACCGTGGAATAACTCACGAATTTTGCCGTTGGTTCAGCGTGGTCAGAAATTGCCTTAGCGGAATGACTACTTTAGTAGAAGACGACGGTGACGATGATGCCTCGGAATTCAAGTAATGAAGCTTATATTAACAGTTCAGAACTTAGGACAAAAATAACAAAATTTGACATTCTAGAGATGAAGAAACCGAGGCTGTAAAACCAACAATATCTATACCTGCTGGATATTGCTTCTTAAATCTCAACGATAAACGAAGACAAATTGCACGTCAATTGCGAAAAGAATTGGGAGAATTTCTTCATAAACTTGTAAATTTTTTCCGAAAGCAACGGGAGGATGATGTTGAAAGCTTAAAGATTCTCCTAAAGGTTTTTTATTTTTATGTTAAATATGTTAAGTATGATATATATATATTTATTTTTTTATATTTATTTTTAGATGATCAAAATTTATCTCACAGATCGAGGAGTTGAGAAGTCCAAGTATGATGCAAGTAAACGCGGTTATCAATATGCAAAAAATATGTTGAAGACTTCTCACCATGACAAGAAATATCCTCGTTATTTACTTGGTAAGTTAAGCATTTTTTTATATAGTTGTTTCATCATTGTGAAAATTAGTTTTATTGATATTATTATTATGGCTTATTTGTAGTAAAACGAGCATATCAACAACATTTATGTCGTTTGAAACAAAATGCGTTTGGTCGCCTTCGAATTCGAGTACATGATAATTTATTAAAGGATTTAGTCGAATTGTCTCTTAGTTCATATTCAGAAATCAGAAAGTAATGAATTCAAAAATTTTATTATAAATTTTGATTTCGCATTATAATTTTTCATATCTAAAAAAAAATTTTTTTAGGATAGCCCAATCTCATTTGACCAATGCGTCTCGTTGCTTTATTGGTGCGAAACCATTTATCATTCCAACTTTATTGGATGCTTTAAAGCCAACTGGTACAGTCAATTTTAAATCTTCTGAAGCTCGATTATTATAATTTGTGTTTTAAATTTTTTTTATAAAACTTATTAGACAAACCGAACTCTGAGAGAATGAAAGGTGCTTTATATTTACTTGGGTCTCGTACATATATGTATACGTGCCTGAGAGATTGGCGGTTTGTGCCTAAATTTATTACTCATATATGTCAGGCTCAACATGATGATAAAGTTTGTAGAGTTTCCTATTTTATTTTTGAATTTTATCATTTATTATACAGAATAATTCTAATAACACGTTCTCTACCAAATTTAGCCTTCAGTACAAGAAATGATACGCAGAATATTTTTTGATTATCTTATGAATTATAATAATACTGCGTTAAAGACAATCTTTACTAAAGGCTTAGAAGTAGCAATAAAACAAGCATTAGAAACTCTTTCGATTACTATGGACGAGAATAAATATAATAGAATTCGAAAGAAAACAGAAGATAGATTAGCTATGCAAAAAAGAGAATATTATAGTCTTGTAAGTTTATCCATCAATGTTTGTTGACAAATTTTGAATGAAATCAATATTCATTTATATTTTATTAGGTTGATACTCTTTTAACACTGGTCAAATCAAATACGCTTCATTGGCGCTTCGAGTTAATGGCTGCAAATTTCTTAGACCTTTTAGTACGACCGGAGGCACCAATTACTTTAGAAATGGCAGAATATTCTGCTAAAGGATTAGTTTCAGAACTTCCTGGTTTAAGGCGTATAGCTATTTCAACAACGACAAGAATATTATTATATATTAAACAAAGAACATTTATTAAGGGTGACCTTGAGTTCGTATCTTTAGGTAAATCAGAAAATCCTCTAAAAATAATTTATGAAACACCGTGTCCTTTAACAGAAGGATACACAGATAAATATTTAATATCCGGTATGACTCCAGTTGATGAAAGTAACGCAGGGAATATGTTTGTATCTGAACAATTTTATTATTTATTTTCAACTCTGGTTATTTCTTCTAGTAAATTAAAATTAATGTGATGTTAACTCAATAGTATTCTTCAAGATAAAGTTTGTGTTGGTTGGTATATTTGGCCTATAAAATTTGAAGCATATTCCCCACGTACGAAAACAAGTGTTATGCCGAAAATTAATCCAGATTCTGAAGCGGCTTATAACAAATTGCTTGAAAATTTTGAATCTTCTCTTTTTTGGTCTACTTTATTGTCATATCTATCACAAGAAACCTCACGAGATAAAGAAGATAATTTCTCTACTTGTAATGCAAATCTATTTAAAAGTATTTTCCAGATCTATGAGGATTCTTTCTTAGACATTGTTAAACCAGAGGTCCTTAAATTATGCAAATCACCGGAGAAAAATCAGCAACGTGCCGCCACAGAAATATTGGCGGGTATTATAAGGGGAAGTAAACATTGGTCACTTAATAGTTTACAAGCATTTTGGAGCTGGATAATTCCTTTATTAGAGCAAACTTTTAATTCAATCACTCCCGATTCTCTTGTATATTGGGATAGATTTTTAAATTATGTCCTGGTGAGTTATACGATTTGTTACATTTATCTTCGATGGTAAAATATTAATGTTTGTATTTCAATATTTAGCGTAATCGTGACCCACGACGAGTATTGCCTCTTGTTGAGTTAATTTTAAGTTTTCGTATCGACCCTACATCTCATGCTTCTTTTGCTGAAGCAAAGAAATTATTATTTATAAGCACTCTTCTTAGTGTTTTTTCATGGCGCGTTCTACCGAGGACGCAACCGTTACTTGAAGAATATTTTGCTAATATTCGTCATCCCTATAAACAAGTACGCGATACTATAGCAGCAAATATTAATTTAGTATTACAGATACAATGGCATCCTTCTGCCGCTAACGTTACAGAGATACTTGAAAGTAATCTCCGAATTGGTGAAGGTGTTGGGTTTGTTGCGTCGGAATTAAATGAAAATCTCAAACAAACATTGTTGGGTTTAGTAGAATCACTGGTAGTCATGCATGCGGAAAAGAAGCCAACTGCGGCTGGTTCTTCAGAATACGGGAATGCTAGCAAGACAAGTAATTATAGTTTTAGTTTTAACTGCTTTTGTAACGTATTACGTCTTTCAATTAATTTCTTATCCACTCGAACTTAGTCCTTGCATGGCTTTATGATGCGCTCACCATGTGGCAGGCTACTGGAACATATCCGTTGATACTTCCTTTATTGCCTTCAGTGTTTCAAATGCAAGACGTTAATGACGACCAAGACCTTCAGTCCATGGCTACTCATGTTTTAAACATCATTGCTTCTTATCCTTATCCTCCTGATATGATACCAATGATGATTGACAAATTTGTCGAAATACTGACAGAATCTTCAAGCTGGCATATTAGAGTAAAAGCTTTACCTGTGCTTCAAGTATTTTTCTTCAAACATCTTTTTATGTTAAGTAAAGATAAGACAGATAAAGTTATGGATGTGGTCTCCAGGATGTTGAAAGATAGTCAGATTGAGGTTAAGTTTAATATCATGATTATTTTCTTAATTTTATAGTTCGATTATATATTTAATTAAATCTTTTTATCATATGAAGGTCCGTCAATTGGCCGCAGTCACGTTATCAGGCCTAATTCGTTGTTCACAAAGAGAAGCTATATCTAAATTAAAAGTAGGATTTGTCAGTTTTCGATTATAATTGAAAATTTGATTTTTTATGATTGATGCTAATACTCCTTTATTTTATAGGATCAGTTCACCAAACTGTTAGAGACAAAAGTTCCGCCACGCAAACGTACAGTACAAGCTCCTCGCGCAATGTTGCCCCCAGGCTTTCAAGAAGCCGTTCTTACACGTCATGCGGCTGTTCTTGGGTTATCTTGTTTGGTTGATGCTTTCCCATATGAAGTTCCAAAGTGGATGCCCGAAATCTTGGTTAAACTTGCTGAATGTATATCGGATCCTGTTCCTATACAGGTAAGTTACTAATTTATGTTTTCAATTTCTCGTTTATTTACCTAATCTATCTAATTTATCTAATTGAAATTTTTAATTACAAGACAACTGTCAAAAAAACATTTGCCGATTTTAGAAGAACACATCAGGATTCTTGGCATGAAGATATGAAACAATTTACAGAGGATCAATTATCTGTTCTATCCGATATGTTGATTTCACCATCTTATTATGCATAAAGTGGTATTGTATCGGGTTTATGTTTTTTATTATTATTTTTTTTTTATTCATTCCCGAAAATTTAACTTCAATAAAGTTAACTTACTTATGTTCCTTTATGATATATTTACGTGTCTTGACATCTATTATAAAGATAAAATATTATGTAGACATTCTCGAGATCTTCGATTAGATTCGTCAATTATCACGATGTCCAGTGCGAATTTTTAACACACAACTTATATTGATGCTTTCACATAAAACTTCATAAAAAAATTTTTAAAATATTTTTTTATTTAAATTAAATTTTATTTAATATTTCAAAAATTCCAATTAAAATTAGTTCAATGCCAAAATGAAATAAAATATTCCAAACTATTTGAAATAAATATTTAGGCGAAAATACCGTCCAAATAAATAAATGATTTCTTAAGATCATAACTCCAATAGATAAAGTAAGTATTACAATAGAATGAAACAATGATGTGTATATATAATAATCAGAAAATAAAGTTATATTTAAAGATGATGAATCGTGTATTATTTTATCATTTTTAAATCCTTTTTCTTTACTATTATTCATTTCTTCATTATCAATTTCTTTACTTAATTTCCGACGTATTAATATCTCCTTTCTTAATATAATACTGGCAAAACACCACCAAATAGGTCCACTCCAGTTTCCCAAGAAAGTTAACAATCCAACAAACGTAACATTATAGTTATTTATACCAGTATATGAATGACTTATGTCAATAGATGATAATGAATTAGAATTACCTAAAGAGAAAAATGATAAAAATTCAAATGATATTATTAAAAAATTATACGATAATGGGGTTAATAATGTATCATTATTAGTAGTAGTAACAGATGAATAATTCAATAATTTGAAAAATAAATAATATTGTAAATAATATAATCCGTATAATGGTACGTTATGTGGTCTTGATAATAAGATAAATAAATATGTTATTAAACATAATGTTATTTTCGGAAAATTTCTTAAACTCGACCCTATTGAAAAAATGTTTGAAAAATATTATCATCAAACTAAGATCAAGATATAAAATAAAATAATAAAAAAAAAGGATAAATACCTTTATCGGATTTTGCATTTAATATCATACCAAACTTACATAGGACAAGACTTATAACAAGTAGCACATAAATAAGCCTGGCAAGTGCTGTAATTTGAGTTGTCCGTACGATCAATGACGTCAAATGAAATAACTTGGGAAACAATTTCACATCTCCATCCAATTCTAACTTATATTTAGTTACAGATATTGCAACGATGATCACCAATAATTGCGTAATAAGTTGTAAAATAGTACTTTCCCGTGATTTATTAATGATATATAATTTGTGAATTTCTCGTAAAGTGATTATAGTTAAAACAGAAATTGTACTAAAATATAAGATCCACATTAAATTAATGTATGATGTGTTAAGGTAGAATTTTAGATCAATCTCTCCAGCAAATTTTTGACCTAAAACATATAACGAATCGATTTAATTAAATATTTTTAAAAAAAAACAAAAAACCGAAATATGCTATGATTCATAACTCACCGGTTTGATTCCAAGTTCTAATCAATCTAATTAATATCATTTGACACACCAGAACAAATGCTTGTTTTATAAACGGTGTCTTAATACTCGATCTAAAGCTGTATGTATATCATCATAATCAAGTTGTTAAACAAAGTAAAATTCAAGACATGCTAGACTATTAACATTTTTCTGAGACTTGCCTTAAAATGATAAATGAGATCAGCATAGTCTGTGTCCAATAATACCAAAATTGATGTTCTTCTTCAATATAACTACTCGCAAACAAAGTGAAACAAAATGCAACTGTTCCAAGTACACTAAGGAATTCTAAATGACTTTGTAAACTTTTACTTTGATTGTTAAATTGTTTGTTCCATTGAACATACGAATCTAACATTGTAACAAAATAATTCGTCACAGCAAGGACCATAAAGCATAATCCCACGAACATTGATACAAGATCATAATCACTAAAACTTGATGCAAGGCGGGAACCAGACTTTGCAATAAACTAATTTTTAAAAAAAAAAAAATACTGTTTAGACATATGCTAAGAATGAAAAATAATATTACGGGAGCTTTACCTTGTTATAAAATGACAACGCATCATTAATATAGCTGATGTCATTGACTTCCAGAGATTTTGCGTGATTATAATAGGCCATCGAATACAAGCATTGCAATTGTATCTGATCATCATCAGAATTAATATCACAATCCAATTCACTTTGGGCAACGTTAGGGTTACGATCAAATGATGACCATAATGACTTTAATATACCAGATATTTGATGTGCATTTAACTGCAACGCACGCAATTTCTCCAAAGCTAAAGTATAAAATCCCAACGTGAGGTTAGATTGAACATGATCAAAGAACTCTGAAAGAATTTAATTTTTATCACCATCAACATCGCCTATCAAGTCTAACAACAACATTCCCAAATTATTCTTTGGAATAGGAATTCCAAACAGATAACTGATAGTAGAGACGAAATCCACCTGGTTTATTACTTTGTAAAAATTCATGGAATGCTCATCGTGTGGTATACTAAATGTTTCAGGAACATGCTTCATGGAGATGAATTCGGAACTCATGAAAACAAATGCCTTGTAAGAAACAAAAGAATATTTCTTTAACCTTACATACTCAAACTAAACCGTATAAAGTTATAATAGATAAAGTGAGCTTACGGTTGATATTTCACCATGAGATGAACCACCGTGATTTCCTGCCTTTACATAAGAAATCCTTAGTAAGTATTGGATTGCAGTTGATAAAATGCGGTGGTAATTTCCAAACCTCATTCATTCCATGGTCTCCACATAACACAAAAAGGGTGGACTTCGCATTAGGATCATCCTCAATCCTTTTCTTGTCCTGCTCCAATATGGTCTCATAAATCACCTTCACAACTTCATCCATCTCATATTGCTTTGGTAACATCAAAGGACTACGAGGTCCACTTGAATGTCCAACATGATCCAATCCAAGGTAATGAAATATCAGAACATCCCATTCAGACTTTGACAATTGTGGAACCACATTTCGAGTTACATTAAGATCAACTTCAACAGTGTCCTAAATTAATCAATTGCAATTTAAGATAAGCGGCGCATATATAAATTAGAAAGAATGCCGAAGAATACATACCGCAGCGAAGAAAGAAGTAGTCCCATCCGTTTCATGGAATAATCCAGGAAAAAGTTTTATCCAAGTATCATCACCAAAAAATGATATGGACTTATTACCAACATTCTTCAATTGTACTAACCAATTATCTTGATATGATAATGAAGATGAAGTATCAGATTCTGCAATGTTAAGAATTGCGTCCAAGAAATTTGGTACAGTTCCTACACAATAAATAAGAAGTTTTAGATCGATTGAAATTTTTTTAGTTGAAAAGTACAATTTAGACGTGTTACCGGTCGTTAAAGCTTTAATTCGAGGTAAAGTCACCGTTGGAGCAGTCGCTATCGCTGTGTAAGGAATGGCGAGTCGCTCTGAAATAAGGCTGACGGAATTATGATTAGGATTTCACTAATTCGACGCATTTTGTCTATGAAAAAGTGAACCGAAATTCGTTTATTTACCTTTGAACGAATTTCAATCCAGAATTATTTCCAAACACGAAATCGCTATAATTAATTAAAATGTCAACGTTTAATTAGACCAATTAAACGAAAATTGACGAATATAAAGATTAAAACCTTCTTAGTGCATCAATTAGCATAAAAACCAATCGATCAAATTTTGGCTTTGGTGGTAATATTTTTTCTCCAGTAGGTAATGGAGGTAAGTCATTTATTGTTGACAGGCCAGATAAATTGGCTTTGTATGGGAAAAACCCTTTTGCAAAAAAAAAAATTCCTAATAATTGAAGTATGAGAATATTGAATAAAATTTGCCATTTTTTTCGTGCGGAATAAGAATTATTCATGGTGGATGAGTTCGGGTAAAACGTGTTGAAACACGAATTTTTAAATTTAAACGTCACGTGAATTGACAGACAGGATTTTTTTTTTGAATCTTATCGTTATCATTTTTACAAAAAAAAAAAAAAAAAAAAAAAAAAATGTCAATTGTCGTTAGACTATGGAAATCGTTTCAACCCTCAACGTACCCACACAGAAATTCTTTAATAAAGATTGGAAAGGTACAACAATTATACATCACTAGCATTGCAACACATCATTCATTTTTATATGATCCTCCCAAGAAAAAAGATATTTCCAACTCTTTAAGACAAGTAGCACCAAAAGAAGTTTTACCACTTTTACAGTCGATTTATCAAAATGATACCAAAGAAACCTGGAGATTATATTTAGAACTTTACAATAAAAAACAATTACATCTTTTATCACCTTTACAACATTCCAGAGTATTAAAAATTTTTTCATTTGAAAAAAAGTTTCGATGAAAAACAAAGATACACTTTAGAAAATCAAGTTTTTTTTATCTTTAATAAAATGAAAAGTACTGGCATAGAACCAGATGTTAATGATTTTACCCACATGTTGAATACATTTAGTTTAATAGGAAATCCTAAAGTATGTGATAACCTTTGGGAAGAGATAATCAAAAGAAAAATTCAACCTACAACATATATGTATAATTCTTATATAACTTCATGTTGGCGCATGATTAAATCACGTAAAGGAAAGGAGGAAGGATTTCGAAGAGCGCAAAGGGTTTTGATCAGTCTTAGAAATAGTGGTAGGAAGCCAAATGTAATAACAAATTGCCTCTTGGCTCGATTGTTTTTAGCATCAAATGATTTGGGATCTGCTCAAGGTTTACTTGAAGAGACATTTTCTCAAAAAAATCTCTCAAAAGAATTAACCAAGCAAGAAATTTTACGTAGCGAATCAATGATCATCCACACCTTTAATTATTTAATGAATGCACACGGAAATGCAGGAGATTTATCAATGATGGATAGATGTTTTCGACTTTTCATAGAAATCAAATTGCCACCGCACATTTACTTGTTTAATACTCTCGTTAGAAATTCTAGTAGGATAGACATGGATAAGGCTAAAAGTTACGTTGAACAAATGATCCATGAATTTAATTTAAACCCAACTCATCAGATATTTAGTTATATCTTATTTAATTTATGTGAAAAAGGGTTAACTAAGAAAGCTGTAGAGTTTTTAAATGTTATGAAAGTCGAATTTAAGTCCCCTCCTTCCGAGTTAATGTTGGTAAAGATTTATAAATCCATGTTGAGAAAAAAAAGATATGTTGAGGCAAAAGAATTTGCGGTCCAATGGAATGATAAAATAAATCTATCACGTGACGATAGTCTCCCTGTGCGACAACACGTTGTTGACTTTTCATCATAATTCAAAAAAAAAAAAAAAAATTTTCATCTTTGCCAATAAAACAAAAAAATGTCCTTTCTTCTTAACCTTGGTATGAAAGCCCTCTCATTGTGCCTCATATCTCTTTACGTTTAACGATTCGTCTAATTTAAATTTTGTGTCTTAGGTCAAAGAATTCTTTTTAACCCCGTGGTAGCACATAGTTCAAATAAACGTTTATTCCAGAATATTACGAAACCTTTCAGTACCAAAGCAACCCCTCACCCCTTATTATTAACTAATTATTATACACAAAAAAATGGATTTCAAAGTTCCCCTTTTCATTTCATTAATCTTACGCATGTCACATTAACACCTCCCGTTTTTATTAGATGTAAGTCTACTAAAATGAAAACTCATTCAGGAGCAAAGAAAAGGTAAAATGAACCAATTAATTTAATCCTCGAATTGAATTATCGACATTGGATCAAAAATTATCTTACCATAAACGTTCATATAGATTTCGTGTTTTAGGTAATGGAAAGTTTAAAAGGTCAAAAGCCGGTAAAAGACATTTAAACACTGGTGTTTCCCGTTCTAAAATTAGACGTTTAAGCAAACCGGCCTTTGCACATAGTTCTCAGATGAACCATTTGAAAAAACTTATGCCTTATGCCTAAAAGTAGATTTTAAATGTGAATTTTTTAAAAATAGGATTTCATATGTAAAAAATACAAAGGCTTTTGTTTAATTTTATCGTCGTTTAGATTCAATGCGTTTCATTAAAACTTTACCGCCGATTGTTTCCAAGATTTTATTTTTAAATTAGAGATCGTTTTCATGTTTATAAACGGGATCATAGAATTACTTCAATGGAAACAAGGAAAGGAATTAATTCATTCAAAAAGGAAATATAAATATGGGTACGTATTTGCTTATTAAAATTAAATAAACAAAAAGGAACACAACATAATTTAACTAATTAAATGTAATTTTAAATATGGTTTTAAATGATGCTTAAAATGTGTGTATCATCTTAAAAAAAAAAAAAAAAGAGCATTGACCAACATATTTTTAAAGTTTTAAACCCTTGTTGACTAAATCAGGGATACAAAACCCTTACAGAGCATTAATTTCGCACGGTAACCAATCGTAATT
This sequence comes from Funneliformis caledonium, assembly GCA_910591825.1. Classification (NCBI taxonomy): domain Eukaryota; kingdom Fungi; phylum Glomeromycota; class Glomeromycetes; order Glomerales; family Glomeraceae; genus Funneliformis; species Funneliformis caledonium. The sequence continues at coordinate 19,650 of CAJVPQ010000124.1, forward strand.
CGTAATACGCTAACGCAAATTTTTTTTTTAATTGGATGAATGCATTTCTAAAGTATTATAACTCTCAGGGGTTCCTAATTAAATTTTTTTTTTCCAAAGAAAATTTTTTTGGTTTATCCCCTGTTGCGTTCGCAAAATTTTCACACTATTAACTTAATATCCTAAAGATGCAACAGACACTCCAGCACGAAAACCCACAAATTACTAATACTAACGCACTAACAATTCATACGACACAAAATACGTTAACTCCTCAAATTACAACAACACGCGGTACAAATTCTACAAGTCATGTTCTTACTAATACTATAACTTCTACACAACAACAACAACAACAGCAACAACAACAACGTTCAGGGCCACGTTCCCCCATTGTCGTGGGTCTTGCCGCCTGGGTGCAGCCAACCGGTGCTGGAGTTGGTGCTGCAACATCAGAAATCATTGCGACGCCAGTGACAAGAACTAAAGCTTCACCGACAAATCCCCAAATTTCAGGAACTGTGGATGCCTTTGCGCACTCTTCTGCAGCCATTCTACCTTCAACGCAGCCTCACTTAACATATCATAACTCTTCCAACACGTCGACCGTTCCCGTAGTTACCATATCTGCTCTCTTAACACCTGACCCACGAACCGAGGAACTCTTGGGAGCCTTAACAATTGAACAATTGTCAATGATCGAAAGGACCGTGCAACGTGTTAAGAGGAAAAAGGCTAAAGAATCCAAAAAGCTAAACCCCTCGGATGAAATCGCCAACGCTACCACTGACATGGATAGCCTTGTCGTCAATATTAATGTGCATAATTCGACTACACAAAACACGTCAATCTCAAATTCTACATCAATTTCACCGGTAACTTTCATTAACAAAGGTAACAACAATCATTACTTATCTTCTAATTTTGTAACATCATCATCATCACAGGATCCATCAAGATCAACAATTGTAAATCATTTATATCCAGATCATCATCATTATCAACAATCTATACACGAGAACCAACAAATACGATCACATCAAAATCAACAACAACAAATAAATCTACAGCAACACCAATTTTATGCCCCGCATCAATATCAACAACCTTCTCCTCTACCAACTTCTGAAAAGTCACGACAATCAACAGATACAATGTCTCCAAATAAACTAGATATTCCGATTTCAAATCCCACACCAAATCATGCCCTTCCGGCTACGGATCCCATAATTGAAGAATGTAATGGAATACCGTGGGTTGTCTTCACTTATTCAGTTAAAGGTAACAATAAAGAATATCGTATACGCATTGATATTGATAAAGCAAATTTAGAGGATATCGATGAGCAATTCAGACGCGAAAATTGTCTGTATCCAAGGGCTAATTGCACCGAAGATAAATATAAAGGAAACAGGTGGTCTTATGAAAATGAATGTAACTCTCTTGGATGGAAGTTAGCATGGTTAAATAAAGAAGAGATTGGAGGTAGAAGAGGGTTGCTACAAAGAGCCGTGGATAGTTACAGAAACCGAGATCCCGTGTTACGTTCTCGTAGAGTAGTTCGTAACGAAAAGATCATGAATGGAACTTTACGTAAGAGAGTTACGAGAGACGGAGATGTGCATGATGGTATAAATGATAATTCAGCAAAGAGACAAAAAGGTGTTGCTAAACAATTGACATTGGAATCTTTTGAAAAAGGTACATCTACTAAAATTAGAATACGTGTTGATGTAGATGCTATAAATTTAATGGAGATACCTGAAGAATTTAAAAAGAACAATTGTATTTTTCCAAAAGCTAATGTGCCAAAAAATGAGTATCAAGGTTCTAATGAGACGAATATTAACGAATTGGGATGGAAGTTGGTGAGATTCTTAATCTTTGCTTCTATTTTTTTTTACTGTCATTTTTTTTTTTTTTTAATTTATCTGAATAATAACAACAATTTTTTTGATGATGGAAAAAAAAAAAACACCAAGGCTTTTCTTAATCAATCTAAACTTGATGGTAAGAAATCACTCCTTCAAAAAGCGATAGATTTATATCGAACAAAGTATAACACTGCAGAAATAAGACCTAGAAGAGGAAGATATTCACATACGCTTTCCAATAAATTTTTTGAGAATCATCCGTGTGAAGTCACTTCAGGTGGCATAAATTCTATTAATCCTTCAACTTCGCTCGTTAACAATACTGAATTCACAACGGAAGCAAATTTGAACGATACCGTTTCAAATGGATCATCAAAAGAATTTACAACGGAAGGAACAAATAATATGGATGAATGATGTGACCCAAACAAATTAAAACCTCAAAAGTTTCATACTAATTCATCAGCTCAGTATATAACATTTTACTTATTCTTAACGTATCTAATTTTTTTTTTTTTTGTTCATTATTCCCTTTTTATTATTTGATCAAGGATTTAATTCTCTTTAGATTGTTTTTAGAAGTCCATTTTCTGCCTCTTATAATATATATATATATATATATCTTGTAAATTGGGTTTTATAATATTATAATTATTTTGTTTTGGATTTTTATATGGAATTATTTTAGTAGTAAAAAAGATTTTTTATATTTTGTACAGACTTGAATCATAAATAAAATAAAAAAAATTTTTTAAACCTAACAATTTATTATTCATAATGTTACTATACAAAAAAAAAATAGAAAACAGGATGAAATGAATAAGGGAATTTTCATTATTTTTTTAAATTTTTTGGAAACCCATCAGAATTTAATAAACTTTCATCATTTTTGACCCTAGGACCATTGCCAACACAAGTGTGTATAATTTGTTTAACACTATCATTAGGAAAAATAGGAATAATATTTTCATTAAAATTAGCGGGTAAAGGTAAATTACCTATTTTTCTATCCGAAAATAATTTAAAAGGATCCGAAAAAAATGTTAGATTTTCTCGACTTGGAGGGAAAAATTTGAAAATTAAATTAATAATTTCGGGAATATTTTGTTTTAAAGCATAAATTACAGCATTAGGACCGGCATCAAAGGTATAGGCAGCTTTACATTCACCAGATTTATCATTATATTCGGTGATGACACTAATTATGGCACGAGAAGTATCATTAAGGTAAAAAATTGGAGGAAAAGTATCTAAACAACAAGCATGAAATTGATTTGAATCTTTCATGGTTAATTCAGCAAATTTGCTAAAATCCTTTCGCAAAATAGAATCTGTCATTAATTTCATACGTTCAGGTACAACATTATCAATACGATGTTGAAGTAACGTTGAAGTTTTAACGGTACTTTGCATCCCTTCTGTACTAGACGTCCCTTTCTTTGCATCACTTATTACACAAATTAATGCTTCTAATTCCGGCCAATGATCAGAGGAAGCGATTTGTAACGCTTGACTATCAGATCCATCTCGTTTTGATCCCATCTGCCAACTAACAAATCCACCAAACAAGGAACGACAAGCCGAACCAGAACCTTGCCTTGCGATCTTTGATAACTCCGTAGCGGAAACGGGTAATTCATATAATTGTGATAAAGTGTAAACTAAACAAGCAAATCCTGATGCGGAACTAGCTAAACCTGCCGCTGTAGGAAAATTGTTTTCCGAACAAATGTGTAAATTATAAGTGGATAATGATAATACATTATCCATACCAATTTCTTTACCCAATTTTTCTTCATAATCTTTACGTAAGAGTTTTGTTTCTCTTAGACAATTCTGTATCCGTTTGTTGTTAATGAGGTTGATCTCTTCGATACCGTTAAGCCATAACCGCGTTTTTTCAAATAATGGTGATGCTCGAATCGTGGTTTTGCTTTGTAAGTGTTCTTTTGATAATGTGACGGAAATTGATGAATTGGTTGGTAATATCAAATCTGTATCTCTCTTTCCCCAATATTTTATGACCTGATATCGTGAAAAAAAAAAAAAGGTTTACAATTTTTCTTTAAAAAAAAAAAAAAAAAAAAAAATGTTAAGAATAATGATGATGATTTTATTTGTACTTACGGCAATGTTTACTGGACTAGTTGCAGTTTTTTCATGCGTTTGTACCATCCTTTTTTGGGGAGAGGAAAAAAATAAGAAAATTACAAAAAAAAAAAAAAAAAAAAAAAGCGGAGATTTTTAAGATTTAGGGGATTTTCATTCTTACTCCCTATTTTGGTAAGATAATTTGGAAGATCAGCGATATTTAAAAGAGACGGTTTAAAAAAGAATTGGTTGACAGAGTTTTATTTCCCCATCATCAAATATAGAAAAAAAATTATTTAAAAATTTTTTAAAATAAAAATGACGACAAAATATACGGATGTTAATGAATTTCCTCAAGTAAGAAATTTATTTATTTATTTATTTTATTTTATTTTTAAAGAAAAAATAAACAAATAAAAAATATATATATATATATATGACGAGCAATTGAACTCCTTTTTTTTTTTCTTCTTTTAAAATATATAAATAAATAAATAAATAAATATATAAGATTGTTGAGGAACTTCGAAATTCTTTCAAACAAAATTTAACGAAACCATTAAATTATCGTAAAAAACAACTTGAACAATTGTACAATTTAATAGATGAAAATGAGGATGAAATCTGTGATGCATTGTACAAGGATTTACATAAAAATAAAATCGAATCATTATTAGGAGAAATTGATATGATTAGACAAGAATGTTTGGATTCTATTAATCAATTGGACGAATGGACCTCTCCCGAATATGTTAAAGTTTCTTTGGCGCATAAGTTAAACAGATGTCATATCAGGAAAGATCCCGTTGGTAAGTACTAAACCTTTTCAAAAATTTTAAATTTTTCTTTAAATTTTTAAATTATTATTTTTGTTTTTTTAGGAACGGTTCTCATAATTGGAGCATGGAATTATCCAATTACTTTGGTATTATGTCCATTAGTGGGGGCGATAGCAGCAGGGTGTACGGCAATAATCAAACCATCAGAATTACCGATGAATTCAGCAACCTTACTTTGCAAATTATTTCCAAAATATTTGGATCAGAGATCATATAGGTGTATAAATGGAGGATCAAAAGAAATGACGGAATTATTAACTTATAAATTTAACCATATATTTTTCACAGGATCAGGGGTGGTGGGTAAAATCATCATGTCGGCCGCGTGCAAACATTTAACTCCCGTCACACTTGAATTGGGAGGGAAAAGTCCCGCAATATTAGATGATAATATCAATATTACCGTAACAGCAAAGAGATTGATATGGTCAAAGTCATTTAACGCTGGTCAAACGTGTGTTGCACCAGATTATGTCTTGTGCACTAAAAAAATCCAAGAAGCTTTACTTTTAGAATTTCCTAAAGTGATAGAGAATCAATTCGGAAAGGATGTACAAAAATCTTCAGATTATGCTCGTATAATTAATCAAAGGCATTTTGATCGTTTAACAAATTTATTGGATCAAACCAAAGGAAACGTAGTTATCGGAGGTAAAACCGATCGTGACAATTTGTTTATCGATCCTACTATCGTCACTAATGTACCCAAAGATGATAAATTAATGGAAGATGAGATATTTGGCCCTATTTTACCTATTGTTGTCGTTGAAAGTATCGATGAAGCCATTGAATACATTAATGAAAAAGACACTCCTTTATCTTTATATCCCTTTAGCAATAATAATGATACCATCAAACAAAGTAAATATAAGGACGTTTGAAATTTTATTTTATTTTATTTTGATTTTTTTTTGATTTTTTATTTTTTTTGATTTTATTTAGTTTTGAATAATACGCGGTCCGGTGGTGTAACTGTTAACGATTGTCTCATTCATTATACCGGTAAGCGAACAAATTTTAACATCATCTCCCCCCTTTTTAGACTGACTTTACACGTTCTCTTTTGCCAATTAGTGCCAAATTTACCATTTGGAGGAACAGGAGCATCGGGAATAGGAGCATATCATGGACGTAAATCATTTGAAACTTTTACACATGAAAGGAGCGTATTAACGTCGCCATTTTTAACCGAGAAATTGTTAGAAGGAAGATATGCTCCATATAAAGAATTGAATTATAAATTATTAAATTGGTTATTATTTACTAAACCGAAATTTACTAATAAACGTAACGCAAAAGAAAATGGAAGATTCAAAAATATTTTTAAAGTATTATGCGTTATTTTGTTCGCTTATACTGTTAAAAATAAAATATTTGTGCGGAAGATTAAAATGTAGGATTAATTTATTTCAGATAATATGCTTTGAGAAGGGGGGTTTTCTTTATTTTTTTTTATTTTTTATGATTAATAATTAAGATTGGAAATATAAATAATCATATGTTCCTCAATTAAGAAGAAACATTTCTGCATCATAAATAAAATTGATTTTATTTTTCAAAAAAAAAAAAAAAAATAATAATAATAATCCTATTCTTTTTTTTTTTTTTTTTTGGCAAAGGAGAGGACCATGTCACAAGAATTGCTACTATTATATCAACATAAAAAAAACTATGAATCTGTACAAGAATTTGAAATTATACACATTATTCCATATCCATATCAAATACACCATGATCTTGATGTTCTTTGTTATCTAGAAAGGAAGATGATACTCTCAATCAGAAGGAAAAATTTTTTCTTTTTCAATTTAGGATAAAATGATTTACATACCATGAACATCATCATCACCACTTTCACCACCAGCCGTGTCACTGTGTTTATCATTACCACCTTGTTGCTGGAGTCCAGGAAAGGGATGAACATTTGGAGGAGCCAAATGTCCTTCTACCTGAATTGCCGTATTTTTGTTATTATTATTATTATTATTATTATTGGGTTTTGATGGGTTATTATTATTATTCTCATTATTAGGAACTTTTGTTACTCCAGGAACATAAGCCAGGTTAGATGGTGGAGTTTTTGCCAATGGAGAATTGGCAAGATTAAGTAATGTGGTACGATCATACATAATTTTTGATCCTTATTTTGAAAGAAGTGATTTAGTTGATCATTCTATCTTTTGAAACGTAATTAACGCGTTGTGGAAAGCAATTACCTCCAGGCGTACTAGAATAAATTGTCCCTAAAGGCGTTGTACTATAATTTGCCGGAAGCGGCGTTCCAGGTTCAGCTTTCTTTATGGCGGGAATATCTCTAGCGTTTGTTGACATTTTGATAAACTTTTCTCAAAAAAAAAAAAAAATAAAAAAAAAAATAAAAATGTTTAAAGATATTCGTTTGCAGAGTTTTCTATAATTTAAAAAGAAAATTCTTTTTTTTTTCTACCCGATTAAAAAAAAAATTTAACCAACTAAAAGATTGTGGTAAAGAAACCAGATTTGAAAAAAAAAAATTCCTTTTTATATGTCATGATTAACATGTATTGGTTGCACCAAAACTCTCGGGTGATATTTTTCCTTATTTGTAAAAAGAGATTCGATCGCACCATTAATAACGATTGGGATTTTTTTTTATTTATTTATTTTTTTTTTTTTTGACTTGTGACTTTGTAAAAGAACTTGCGTTCGAACCAGTTACAAGTCAATTATCGTGACCAATCGTGTCGTAACCAATAAATGGTATTCTTGGATAATTGCTTTACGCGTTTTTTAATAAGTGTGTTACATGAAAGATCGTGTAATTTAAATCATAAAAAAAAAATAATACGAGGAATTCATATTAACAATAAAAAAAAATGGAGTAAAAATATCCTAGATTTTTTTCATGGACAAAACTTTAAAAAATCCATTTCAAATTGATGTGGTTACACGAGATCAACTTACAATGCTTTGTTATCCATAAAACTATTTGGCTTTGGCCAATTTTGCCGGCCGGCCAAAATGGCTAAAAAATTCTTGACCGCCAATCAAATCCTCATAATTATTTAATACATTTATTAAATTTGACTGTTTTGAGCATTTTTTGGCCATTTTGGCATTGGGCCACGTCCAACAAATGGTCAAGAGATCTCTTGGCCTAACGATTGGAATTTAATGAATTTAAGCATTAGCATCGTCATTCAAATAAACTTTTGGTAACTTGAACCATGAACGAATGTTGATACAACAACGCTTTCGTAATAATATTTACTTTTTAGTAAGTTTATGGCCAATATAGTAATCCGAATATATGCTATTAATAAAACTACATTTGGTAAGTAAGGCGACAATAAAATCCCTGGGTTTTAATTAGATTTCCTATGCATGTAATTCTTTCTCACATTCATTCCTATCGCTATTGGTGTTTTAATACTTTCAATTAAGGTTGTACAGAATGTTAAAAAAAAAATTTTGAAATACTCAAGTTTAGTTCGGCCTTCATTTATTTCTCTATTAAGAACGATGAAAAACAAATATATTCGGATCACAAAGAAAATAAAAAGATACCATGAGGCAATGAGTGGTTCTTTCTGATCATACTTGTACATCTTACATAAATTAAAAATAAATCTATTTGGGCAACTCATATACTTGCATCTACATTTTGTTTTTTATCATTAGAAATTCGGATGGATGTGGGCGTACAGATATCAAACTTCCTTAAAAGGATCTAAATTTAAACCAATACCACGCGGTCATTTTTAATAATGAAATATCTTCAATAAATATTGGACAATTTTTCCATTTTCTTTTTTCTTTAAAAAAATATTTTTAAAAAAAAAAAGCAAAAAAAGCTGATCTTTGACAATCTCGCACCTTGACATCCCAATAAACACCACACTACCTTTATCAAAAATAAAACAGAAAGCTTCTTTTTCCCTTTTTCTTTTCTTTTTCTTTTTTTTTTTTTAAAAAAAACAATAACTCTTTACACAATAAAAAAGATGCCACCATCAGCAACTGTAAGTGAGCAACAAAAGTTTACAGGACATATCGGTAATTTAAGTCCTCAACAACAAGAAACATTGGATAAATTTCGTGAAGAAATCAAGGAAGAAGGAATATTTGATGAAAAACGTCATGATGATGCATGTTTATTAAGGTTCTTACGTGCACGTAAATTTGATTTAGTTAAAACAAAAAAAATGTTTACGGATTGTGAAAAATGGCGTAAAGACTTTGGTGTCGATGAATTAGTAGCCACATTCGATTATAAAGAACGTGATGAAGTAATGAAATATTATCCAAGGTATTATCATAAGACTGATAATGATGGTAGACCAATCTATATTGAAGAAATTGGTAAAGTTGATGTAAAAGCTTTATATCAAATCACTACATTAGAAAGGCAAATTCAAAACCTAGTCGTCGAATATGAAAGATTGGCTGATGTCAGATTACCTTCCTGTTCTGAAAAGTATGGTAAATTAATTGAAACCTCGTGTACCATTCTTGACCTCAAAGGGGTTAGTGTACGTTCCTTTTCAAACGTTTTTGGCTTCGTCAAACAAGCTTCCAACATTGGTCAAAACTATTATCCTGAGCGTATGGGTAAATTTTATATTATCAACGCTCCCATGTTATTTTCTTCTGTTTGGAATTTAGTTAAACCTTTATTAGATGAAGTTACTGCCGCAAAGATTGTTATACTTAATTCAAAATATCAATCTACTTTATTGCAAAATATTCCTGCAGAGAATTTACCTTCCACTTTTGGTGGTAAATGTCAATGTGAGGGTGGTTGTCAACTTTCGGATGCAGGTCCTTGGAAGAAAGGTGGGATTGTTAACGGTGCATCATAATCTCTTCTATTTTTTTGTATATATCCGAAGTGATAAAGAACAGATGGGAAAATTATCTTTCAAAAAAAAAAAAAAAATAAAATATATATATATATATTTATATATTTATATATATTTTTCATAAAATAGAGTATAACCCTTTTCCCAATTTATTATTAACCGACAATTAAGCGAACATGGTTGAATTAATTTAGTTTTTTTTTTCTTTCTTTTAAAAAAAAACTTCTTATATTTTTATTTCTTATAGATTTTGTCTTTAATAATAATAAATTATAGTAACAAAAAAAAGGGGGAAACGATTGCAAATAAAAAATCAAATTTCACTTAACAAATCTCTCTCACATAAATATTTATTTAATCATATAAAATGCAATCACCTTAAAACTTCATTTTGAAGTTATGATCTTTCGATTTGCTTGGCTATCGATGCCTGACCATTTGATACTTGAGAAAACGATGACTTTCTCAATTCATCAAAAAAATCATTTCCATTTGCCATTAAATGTCCTAAATAAATTAAAATTATTTAATAGCATTAACATGATGTTAATTATTTCATTCTGAAAATAACCTTTTTGTCCCCACACAAGGCCATTTCTAGCTCCCCAAGCCCTTTCGGTCGATTTATACAATTCGGGTTTTTCTATTAAACGAATCAAAACAAAAATTATTTATATATTATATAATTTACTATTTTTTTTATTTATAATTACCTGATTCAGGTAGATTATCATCATGAAATTGTTCCAATGTTTCTTTCCAGGCTAAAAGGAAAAAAAAAAAAATTAAATAAAAAAGAAAACCATATAAGCTTTAATTCATGATTTAGTCGGCTCATTTACTGTTATTCAAAAAATCTGAAACTTCTCGAGCATTAAAGTTATTAACAGGAGTGTGTTCGAGAGCTGGTTTCAAGCTAGGTAAAGCTGTAAACGAGTTGTGATTGGAAGCAAGCGTTGTGGAATTTAATGGAACCGTTGAATAAGGAGTAATCGTCCCTGAAGATGGTGTAATAGCATCATATATATATATATTTTTTTACCAGATATTTTAGTTTATAAATTTTATAAAAAAATATTTATTCAAAGAGAATTTACAGTAAAACAAAAAAAAAAAAATTTTTTCTTATATCTTACCGAAAGAATTCTTTCTATTATAATAATAATCTTGTCTATTCGTTTGTTTTTTGAAGCTAACACAGCAAATATCATTCAATGTATATGAAAGCGCGCGTCAAAGGTTGGAACGAGCAAAACAAACACATACTACTGTCGGTCGTCTTCACGTGCACCAGTCATAATTTTAAAGTTCATGGACAAGAACATGTAGATAACAAAAAGGGTGGATCGTTTGGAGTAAGGAAGGGATAGAGAAAAGGTTCATGGAACATCACAAAAAAAAAAAAAATTTTTTTTTTTGATGAAAACACGAAATGATAAATTTGCGGATCACGTGAAAATCTTTGTGTTACAAAATCCAAATTTAGACGAATATCAATCCCATAATTTTCTCAATTTCGAAAATTCCCTATATATATAACAGAATTGAATTTATAACAACTCATACTTACCTGGCGCGGTATTTCTGTGATCAATAAGGCAGAGATGCGGGCGTTGTTTGCCAGCATTGCACTACGCTGGCGGCTATCGCTCCGAACATCCTTATGGATGTCTCGAGCGCATAATTTCTGGTAGTTGGGGTGGTTATGGTTCGCCGTGGCTGCCCCTAATTTTATTTATTTTAGCGGTGAGGGTAAAAGTGGGAAAGGGATAAGTTATTACTGATTCGATTTTAAAGTAGTATTTTTTTTTAAGTCGATATTGTTGATATTAAACGCGCGTAATTAGTGGACAATGTGGACGGTGACAAATAGGAACTTTATTATAAAGTCACATGATACTAATATTTTTCACGTGCCGCTTAAATTTTTAAATCATCTTTTTTTAGTATCAAGGCATAAAATAGGATAGCAAAATTTCCGGACAAATATCCGGTTACATAAATTTTACCGGATCCTTTTAAAATTTTCCGGAAAAATATCCGGTTTTGAAAAAATTTACCGGATATTTTTAAAACAAATCGGAGATCTCCATTTTTTACAGTACTATTTTTTGCCCTGGTATCAAGTACTTTGAATCGCAGTTTTTAAAGTACATTTAAAAGAATCAACGATATAATGAATAAATTTTTGAAAGAATTTTTGCTTTTTTATCAATATGCGATGATTTGTAAATGCAATGATTTATAAAAGTTAGGAATGTAAATAAATATTTACAAGAGATTTGAGTTTTTTCGGATTTTTTTTATTCGAATTTATTTGAATGTCTTATTGTTTATTTATTTATTTATAAATTTTTTTGCGTTTTTCGTTAATGTTCATTAGTAATGTAAATGATACGAAATCCTTTTTATATATATTCCCATTTTGCTGAATGCTTTGCTCCGGTATTATTTGTCAATCAACTTAAATTACAAAATATCGTTAAGATGGGACATTAGGAATGGAACCGATTCTAAATTCAGCATATTCTTGAATTCTTGAATTACAACTATTTTTACCAATTTTAAAATCGAACCGGACCGGCCCAAAATAGTTGGCTCTAAATCGTACCTGTCATCAAATTAAGATAATTATATACCGAATTTGTTTGAACTCTCAGTCTTATTTTACTAGGAGAGCCGAAGCAGAACCGAAGAGGAACCGAAATGGGACCGAGAGAACCCTATCCCTATGGAACATCCAGTCCGAATTTTCGATAATTTTCAAAAAAAAACAAACGAAATATTCGTTTCCTTCCAAAATTAATTTCAACAAAGAATATGAATCGGAAGAACTACAGTTTAAAATTATTAATAAATTAATAACATCATTATCAAATTTTCTTAAGACAAGGTTAATAAAGCTAATACATCATTACTCTTTTTTTTTTTTTAATTCCATATGATGGTCATGCATCTTTCTTAATACATTCTCTATTTGAATGGAACAGTGAAATACATTCTTTATAATTAATATCAAGTTAAATAATTGAACACGAACAATTGAATATTAGTTCACTTACTTAAATTATTATAAGAGCTTTTAATGAAAAAAAAGGCAATCATTTTTTATCAATGCTTTTTGATATTTCGATATTCATTATAATAAAAAAAATAAATAAATACTAATATCACATTATTTATTGTTGTAAAATATAAACTACTAAAATATATTTTTTTTATATTGATATACAGTATATTTATTTTCATTTTTTAAATTTTTACAAGATTTTATTATGCATGCAAATAATTTTCAAAAAAAAAAAAAAAATATTAATTTTAAATAAATTTCTTTTATCTATATAATAAGTAAAAAATATACTTAATACAAACTTTTTAAAATTTTTATAGTCCAAAGGGGATGTATTTAAAGAGAATTGGCATATCATTTATATCAAAGTAAAATTTTAATTAAAATAATAAATTTTATAAATAAAAAATTATATTTAATATATTAAAAACAATTATTTTATTTATAAAATAATTTATTCATCATACTATGCAATATTATCGTCTCTTTTGTCATCTGGTCATATTCCTCCTTTCTTCATTTTTCATATATATTCTGAAGACAGAAAAATTTTTTAGTTGTAAAAATTCTTTTTATGCCTTACGTTAAATATCATTTAATTTTGACCAGTATTATATAATTTTGCATTGAAGTAATACATTACATAGTGTGATAAATAAATTTACTCTTATTTATTTATTAAATATTAATTATAACTGATTTTATATATACAGTTATTCCTCTCTATAGTTACCTTCTCTACAATCACATCATATATACTTTATTACAAATATATGTTTTATATCTATTATATTATATAAAAATTCTTTATAATCATAGCATTTTATAATCATATTCTTTTAGAACTAATACTTAGTAATAATAAATAAAATCTTCCTATATAATCACATTTTATTATAATTATACTTTTTATATTTGATCCTGAGGGATGTAGCTATAAAGAAATATATATAAAAATAATTATTATTTATATAATAAATATAAATTTTATTAAAACTTTTTATATAATCTATAAAAAATAATCAATCATTATTTAGATGATATATTATATTAGTCCTTTTTTTAATTCTTAACATTAAAATTAAACAGAACTCTAATAAATTATTAAATAATAAAGGTAAAACTGATAAAATTATATTTAAAATAAATTTGCAAATTTCATAAAAAAAAATAAAATTTATAAAGTAATAAAATTATATTAAGACTATAATAAAAATTAATAAATTAAAAGTTTAACATTTATCAATTTAAAATAAGTTTAAATAAATAATCTTATATGGGGCTGGAAGTCTATACTAGACAATAAAAATGTAACATTTAAAAAACTTTCAAATTTTTTAAAAAAAAGAATTTAAGAAAAATAAACTAATAATTTTATTCTTTAAGATAAATGCTATTAAATTACCAATAGATTTTTCAAAAAAATGTCTACATAAAAAATTATAAGCATTTAAAGTTAGGTAATTTTCATATGATAGTCTCAAATTTGAAACGAATCATATCACGTGAATGCAATTTTATTGGCTAATGTTTTTCGTAATTCTGGCTGAAATTATAAAACTTAGTACTAGCCTGAATTATAATAACTAATCATTCACGAGAAAAGCGAGTGATCATGAGAAATTTATTAGATTATCATATGTGTATGAGAAAATTTTTATTTTGTACCACTCTTAAAAATGCCACATAAACAAAAAGGCAAAAGCAAGTTAGTAAAATACTAAGAAAAAAAGGATATTATATATCTAAGAGTCAAGCAAAAACTGAGATTGAGGCTGTGAAAAATAAAGAATGGATAGAGAATGAAATTATCGAAGATTGGATAGAAGAAGATATTAATGATTAGACGAAAGAAGATTTAAATGAATTTAAGAAAATAGGAAAAAAACTTATTTCCGAGGTTCTTCATTAGCATGAAAATGCTACAAGTAATATTAGAGTAGCATATAATGGAACTTCAAGAACTACAACTTGGAGAAAGAAAAAAAAGAAGAAAGAATTAGAGCATAATGCAAAGGAAATGAAAACTCTTGATACATTATTTTTAAGTGCTAAAGCATCAACTAATATCTTCTTACCAAAATCATTGCAATCATTACAATCAAAAATTCCATCTCCATCTTTATCTCTTCAAAATCCTTCTTTAATTACTGAAGAAATCACAAGAAACTTACAAATACGCTTAAATGAAATAAATCAGCAGTGCTCAATAACAAAATTTGTAAAAATAAATAAAAATGTTTATACCTATGACTATCTACGATATCTAAGTATACGTAAATACATGCAGTTATTATTGATAGTTGTGGTAAGATGGATGCCAGTAATCAAATTGCATAAACCATGTAGAATAAAGGTGATTATGTTGCGAGGTGTATATGAAAATGGGGAGCCCATTTTATAAAGACAGAAGAACTTCTTGTCTATTATTAAGAGAAACATGCAAAATTGGAAAGTTTGCTAAATAATGAAGATTTTAAGAAAGATTGCCAAGTATGGTTGCAACAGCAAAATCTAGAGTCCCGTACCTCCAGAAATCTGAAAATATATATTGAAAGAACAGTATTTTCAAAGTTAACAGACTACATTAAGAAAGACACAATTTCTGAAAAAACCTGTTGAAACTACATGCATTTGTGAAATATAAATATGATGAAAGAAAGAAAGAAATATATTATGATAGGCATGAACAATTAGACATAGTGATGTATAGAAAGGAATGGTTGAAAAGGATGTTTGAATATCAGAAATTAATGAAAGATTTTGATAGTGATTTGATAGATATTATTATAGAATCTCAGCTTAATCCGGGAGAAAAAGAAATAGTTCAAGTGACACATGATGAATGCCATTTTTATGCAAATGATGAACAACAGAGAATCTGGATGAGAGAAGATAAGGATATCTTACGCTCAAAACACCAAGGTCATTCTATCATGGTTTCAGCCTTTTTTTGTTCATGTCACGGATTATTACGATTATCTGATAAACAATTACAAGCAAATCCACATATCAAAAATAAAGAAGCTTTAGTTTTTCGTTCTATACAAACAGATAGATATTGAAAATCAGAACATATGTTAGATCAGGTACATAATTTAAGATTAGAGTTATTATAAAAAAATAAAATTAATTTTTTTGTTAAAAAAAATAGCTCGTACATCAAGCAATTCCAATATTTGAAATATTACACTCTGGTTATATTGGAGTTTTTTGCTTTGACTAATCTACAAATCACAATGCAATGGCAGCTGATACACTTATCATAACGAGAATGAATCTAAGCCTCAGAGGAGCATAGCCTAAAATACGTAATGGTTGGTATATTGATAAAAACGGACAAAAGTGTATACAGTCAATGATATTTCTCAAAAATCATAAATTAAAAGGGAAGCCAAAGGGTATCAAGCAATTACTTAAGGAACGTAACCTTTGACCAGATAAGGGTATTCGTTTAATATATGAGCAATGCTCTGAAAAACAAGATGATATTGATTTAGAAAGATCTGATTGTTGTGCAAGGAGAATCATGTTGTTATAACCTGATTTTTGTGAACAAAAATCAATATTAAAAGAAGCAATAATTAAAGTGAATCATATATTCAAATGATATTTAAAGTTTCATTGTGAGTACAACTTCATAGAATGATACTGGAGTTTTGCGAAATGAGAAACAAGATGGATATGCAGTTATAATTTTGCCGATTTATTAGTACAAGTTCTAGAAGTTCTTATTAGCATTCCTGTAACGACCATCAGTAAGTTCGCACGAAAGTCATAAAGGTATATAGACACATATAATAAAGGATTAAAGGGTAGGACCACTGAATGGGCTGTTAATAAATATAAATCCCATCGTTGCTTACCTGAAAATATTGAAAGAATAGTGGATTAGTTAAACATGGTAATAAATAAATAATAAATAAATGTAATAAACATCACTTAGCTGCTTTTATGATACGATTTCTAAGCAGTGTCATGTTTTTTTTGCAATGATCAATTTATAAAATATAAACGCGTATGCATGATACAAAATTTCATATTTATTTATTAGATTATTATATTGTTTTACAACTGATTGTAAAATTGTGCAATCACTTCGTGATTTTTCAGTTTAAAATTTTAGATTTTTTTATTTAATACAAATTACTATTTTTAATAATAAAATCTGATTCGTTAAAAATTGAATTAGTATTAACATTTAGATTGATAATATATAATATATGCAGTATAATTAAATCTTTTTTTAATGCATTTTTTACATTTTTGTTATATATTTTCTTAAAAAAATATAATAATGGACTTACAAAGTATAATAAATACTAATATTATACCTTTAAAATATAAACCCAGAAAGAACAAGTATGTTATTTGTAGTATTTGTAAAACTTGTGAAAGATATATAGTAAGCAGTAACCATAAATTTCTAAACTAAAGAACTGAAAAGGACTTTATATATAAAAAATTTGAAACACAAGAAAAAGATAAGTTTGCTAAATTTGTAGAATTAAATAGTTTTTGAAATATTAAAGCAGATTTTGATAAAGATTTTTATTATTATTTATATATACATTATTATCAGAATATAATTGGTAAGAAATAAAAAAATCAAAAGGTTTAGTTACTAAATTATTATATTAATAGATTTTGATAAAGAAGCTATTAAAGAAACAATAATTAAAGAAATTAATAGTGACGAATCAGAAAAATTAGATGATTAGTTTATTAGCATTATAATAGAATTTCAAACATAATAATAATTATATTTATTTTAATTAATATAGATCTTATTGAAATTCTGTTACTTAAATTTAATAAAGAGAAATATCATAGTACTGTTAGAGTCTCTATTAAATTACATCCTGAACATGAAACTTTATCTAATGTATTAAATGTTATTAGAAATAAATTATATAGAATATGAAAGAATATTAATTTTAATTCTCTTTTCTATTTGGAAAAACAAGCTAAAAAGATTTCACATTATGCTATTCTTAATGACTAAGGAATTTGAGAATTTATTTTAAATTTTTTTAGAAATAAAAAAGTATAATTATGTATTGAGCTAGAAGATTTTAAAGATAACAATTTAAACTAATTCTGTTAAAAATTTTCTTTTATTAATAATTACATATTTAATTAATATTATATATTTATTTATAGAATCTGCAACTAAAACAAATATATTAAGAGATCCTTAATGCAAAATACAAATGTAAAAGCTGTAACTAAAGAAACTAGTAAAGTAAGTATTTCTTTAACATTAATTTTTAAATGATTTTGAATAATATAATAATACAAATTTATATTTATATTTTAAAAAGCTAAACAGATAAGCGAAATATTTGACGATAGAAAAAAAAGATCTGAAATATTAAATCATTTATGTAATGCATATTATACAGAATCTTTTTGTCAATTTCATGAAGATGAATACTATTTAACTTATCATAAAGAGAATTCTGAATAGCATATTCAACTAAATGATTCTATGCTATTAGTACAAATTAGTTATATAGTAAGTTATTATTTATTATTATATAATATATTATTAATTATAACTAATAATATTTAAATTTATTATAGGTAAATGATTCTAAACCAGAAAGAAATATATCAAAATCTAAAAGAACTTCTTTATCAAAACCACCACCTTTAATATAATTTTTGCCACCAGCAATTCAATCAAAAAAACACCAATTGAGAATAATTCTAGATCATAATCTACAATCATTTATCAAATGTTACAGCCAACTCTGTCACTAATGTATAATTCATATCAATATAGCTATTATAATTCTTATAAACAAATATCATCACAATTTAATCTCAAGATACATTAAAAAATTTACAATTTAATAGTATTAAAGATTTTTTTACATAATTTAGTAAATCTTTTTTGATATATGAAAGTAATTTTATTGATAATAGATATACCGTTAATTTGTTACCTTATTTAACATTAGGTTAATTAAAAGATATTGAAATAAACTTGACTAGACATTGTATTAAAATTTTAATAGAATTAGAAATTAAAATTCCAAATTAATTTTTTTTTATTATAATCACTTATAATAAATAATATAAACATTTAATATCTTAAAATTGATTTTTTATTAATTTATTAATAAATTAAACATAACCAGTATGAGTAAAACATGCTTTAACTTTATTTGATTCTAATATAAGTTCTTTAACAGGAAGAGAAGCTGCATCACATTGACATAAAAATTTTTTACGACATTGAGGTGAAGCTCTAATTTTAATAATAAGCTTACGAAGCTATATTATAAATAAATATAATAAAAATTATGTTATAAATTAATTTAAAAAATTTAAAAAAT
>CAJVPQ010000125.1:0-38680 GCA_910591825.1 Funneliformis caledonium
AACGGACTTGCTTGATCATAAGGCTGTCCCCTTCTTCTGTAATTAACTATACCATATCTATCAGATGGAGAAGCATGGTTATCAGGCGAATGTCGAAGGGATTCACTAAGATAAGTGTTAACTTTTGACGGATTCTTAAGGCTATGCATTACAGAAGCAAATACCGATTCTAATTTGCGTAAAGAGCTAGAAAGTAGTGGCTCATAAAGTTTAGGAATAAATTCATCTTTCTTCAAAAGTATGTAGATCTAGACTTTCCAGGATCTCTTAACTGTCCGGAAAAAATTGCTTCCTGAATCCATGTAAGTAATTCTCTTGCCCGTTTCTCATTTTTTCCAGTGATCTAAACACTCGAGAAATGTCTTGTTCCTCCTGTTTTTTACGTAACCAGTTATACCTCCATTAAATATGCGCAGGTTTTTAAGTTCAGCAGGATGGATGCAGAGCATGATCATTACATCTACTAGAGCCTGTTTATCAGGTATATTAGATATGTTATACTCATCCAATCTTTCTTTAACTGATTCTAATGAGAAGTGATCCATATAATAGACCCCTTCATTTTTACGTTGCTCACCACGTTCCTTTTAGATTTTATTGGATGATCTGGTTATCTCCAGAATCAAGGTAGCAGTGATTATTTTTTCTGGAGCATTAAGGGTTCACAATTCTCTTCGAAGCCTAGAGAGACGGGATAAGGTGACAACATGATCAAAAGCAGTTTCAGCTAAGGTTCTAGATATCACTTTTACATCTTTTTCACTAAGATTATCCCGAACAATATGCTGAGCCATTTCTTTAATAGTCTCTTCAGAACAAGTATTATCAGAATCTTGACATATATTCACTTCCCCAGCTGGTTCCTCTTCTTTGGGGATTACTTGGTTTTTACTTCGCCCAATTCTCTCGTGAGAAATTAATGCATATACCTGTTTTTTGCTAAACTTATATCCTTTTTGAAGACAATCATGAGCTTGGCGCCTTATTTCTTTATCTACCTTTAGCATACCAGTTGTCAAGAGCTCAAGTATTTCTGGCGCATACTGGCTAAGCTCTTCGAGACTCATCTCATTGGTAAGTTTGTGGTCTGTAACGAACTTGGTTGTAATAGCAGACATTATATAGAGTGGTATGTAGATTATAAGGTGGTAGTTAGATTATATATTGTGAGATAAAGTTCAATTCGAAAAAAAAATATTCTGACAATTCACTACATTATGGTCGGTGGGATTGTAGATTTTTTGTGAGTTTTATCTGCCGATTGGTCTAATACGTCCATAGCGTAAGTATGAAAAGTCTTTTATGACTTATCTTAATACCGAATAATTTCAATACAATCTTTATTACGAAATTAAAAGTGAAAAAGGTTTTATATCCTAAAATACTTACATAGATTGTGTTACTTGCCCGCATATCAAGAGAAATGGTACTGTTTGTGGGAGAGTCTGTACTCGTACTACTGGTTGTTCAAGGCACTGGAAATTATATGAAAAAAATATGAAAAAAAGACCATACCTGATTTGTGGATTTCCTACTGATGCTGATTCGGAATATTGCGCCAAATATTGTTCCAAATATTCTGTAAAGTACCATGCACATAATTATCGAATGAGACAGAAGTATATAGCCGAAACTGGGACTCTTCAGCTTGCAAAATCCTCTGAATTATCAGATGAGACCTCTTAACCTACAGAGACCTTTGAATTATCAGATGTGACCCTTCAACCTAAAATCTATGAAGCTCTGGTTTTTGAGTCGGATAATAAGGATATAGGTCTTGACCCATTTGGAGATTAGTGATTAGCTCGAAATTCAGAACACTAGGAATCCCTTTGAATTATCTGCCAGAAAGTAAGCAAAAAAAATATTATATATAAAATAATAGCAAAAGAATACCATAGCAGATAGTATAAATTGAGGGTAGCTTTCTGCGTATTCTATTATATAAATATTGGCAGAAGGCTACCCTATTAATATATATCGAATAAATCTTGAGTTTTTTCTGTAATTTGCGTGATATTTGCTAAACTAGGATCGAGAAATGTTTTGCTATCTTCCTCTAATAATAATTCATCGGGAGTGAGTTTACTATAAACATATCGGATATCTTCTTCATTATTCTAATATATCTCTTTCTCAGTCTGATATGAAGGTAACTTGGGAGCATCCTCACCATCAAATGAACCAACCAGGTGATATTGTGTACATTTCTTATTAGTAGCTTTAAATTTCAGCCTATATGTAGCATATAGTGCTGAATTTAATAAGCCAAGTTTCACCTTATCTGTTTTTAATTCTGATTTTTTAGCTCTACGTGAAGCATCTGTATTGTCGAATACTCTAGCCATTTTGGGAACTAAATCCTGAAGATGTGATATCGATTTAAGAGAATCTATATGCGCTTTAACACTGTCAGCTTTATATCTTACCCTATCGTCAATGTCTTTAGCAGGTGTACAGATCCTTAGTAATTCCAGGCAAATTCAATGTCTCTCAGCTTGAGTGGCTATAGCGAGTTTATCATCCCTATAATCTTTATGGAAAATAGCCTCAACAGCTATTTCGTTGTCAATACCAGTATCTCGTAACTGCCTATAAGCTCTAAATCATCTCATATGATTATAATCCCCATATTTTGAAATGAAATCTTCGGTCAATGATTCAGGCGAAATCTCATAACAATCCACAATATGATGTCGGTCTAAAGAGCGTATCTCTTCTAAAGTCTTTCTTGGTTTATTCTCTAATAATTCGGCAGTCTCACGATCAACAATAGTAGCATTAGATACATCTGCTATCTCCTCTGCTTTAATGGTAAAGGAACATGCCTTTACTGTTTGGAATAACGATATCGTAGTATCTTCAGGTTTAGGAATGAGTTCCATAACAGAAATTACCATACCTGCCTCTCTGAGAAAATTGACCATTCTCCAACCAAATAATCACTGGGAATGGAATTTCTCTAACATATATGCTACCCATAATCGAACGATTAGTACGTCTTTATTCTGGATGATAGAGTCTATATCTGGAAATATTCCTCTATTTTGAAATTCTCAGGAAAGACATTCGCGTTTAGCATTCAATAACCACTGAAATAGTCCCTTTTCTGTAATAGGAACGTTAGATGATCTTTATTCAATGTAACATATATAATCTTTAATGCATCGCATGCGGAATAACATCTGATTCGTTCCAGCATTTGTTTCTATATAGCTATTAAAAAGACAGAATGCCCTTTTGAACTTAGGATTAATGCAAGATACTCCTATTTTTAAAGTGCTAGTATAGGCAACTAGATCTACATCTTTCCATGATTCTTCTACGTTGCTGAAGTCGTGAGCCTTTTTTACAGGATCAGATTTACTATGATATTCTTTTATCCGTAGTTCTGGAAAATTAGTCTTAAGAACACGAACGATCCCTTGCATATCCTTCCTAAGATGACAGATAAACGAAGCACTTTTTCAATTCTTAATAGGTAGTGAAGATATTTGCTTAGCCCAATCCTAAAGTTCAGCTAACACAGCTTCTTTATTGGGAGCCAAGCGGAATGTCTTACCTTTCTAAGGCTGGTAGGTATTATGAATAATGGAGAAAGGTATATCCTTACGAAGGGCCTTAATCCATTCGATATTAAGGTCAGTTAGATCATTATTCATGACGATAATGCGTCTTGCGTCTTGGATTAATTTATATAACATTTCTATCGATTGTTCGGCCAAATGACTTTGTGCCTAAGCAATTATAGACACAATTTCATCAAGCCATAAGTCATATTGTATTGAAAGACATTTGCATTTTTTATTACATTTACAATTATTAGTAATACAATGTAAGCTTTCTATCTGGCAAACTACCCTCTTATGATCAGAAAGATTTATATTACCATCAATATCGCAATATGACTTAAGATTAAGTCTAGTAGTAATAGCATTAGAATAAGAGTAACGTGTAGACAATACTAGTAAATTCACATCATCAGATATAGTAAGGTGTTCGAAGACATATGTTTTCCCTGTTTCCCAAGACGACCCTACATAAATATCATCTTCATTTGGCAATGATCTTACATATCATTCCTCATACATTTCTGTCGCTGTAAGGGTTTCATTATACTTAACCCAGGGTGGCATTTTTACGAAGGCTTTAGGAAAACTTAGACCCTTTATCCTGTAAGAAGTGGAAAATAAATTTTTATTTTCTCGCTGAATTTTTTCTGCAATAGATGGGTCGCATTCAAATACTTCCCCTCACTCATTACTATTTTACCGAAAGCATTTTACAATGAACCTTCCACTACTAGCGCATATACGGCCGAACCACTGCTGATCCTTGTCATATATATGTTTGCAGAGTAGATATCCTAGTGGAGCTTTCCAGTTAAAATATACAAAGTTTTCTGAGTCTTTTTCTTCAATAGTCCAATCCCTAAGATAATTAGAATATTTTTGCAAAACAAGGTCTGCGCATTTTTTTAATATATCATAGCCTACAATTATCTTTAGTGGATTATTATTTTTTTCTACACTAAGCATACAAGGTCTTACTTCAAGACCTAAGCTAGTAGGTGGTTGAATTCTAGCATGGTCAAGCTCATTCCACCCATTATCTAGTGAGAATTAAAGAATACGCTTTACACGACCTTTTTTTGCTAAACCAATTAGGCGAAGGTTAAAATTCTGACCAGGCAACCTTCGATCAATATACATGCCGAATTTTTCACCGGTTATGGTATATACTAATTCAGTGAATGCTTTAAGCTCATGATGATCGATAAGGAGAGCCAGTGCATATAAAATATGATAGCTACACTTGCTAGGATCTGATGATGTAGCGATTACCAATCCTCTAAGAATACCTTCCCAACTACAATCAAGAATTCAGTACAAAGCTCTTATAAAAGATAGGCAGATTCGAATGAATACTTCTTGTGCCTTAACACCAGCTGTTTCCACATTCCCTTTTGACGCATCGATATTGATCACAGCTCTTAAAGGTTTTGACCATTAATACATTCATGAATCCCAGGTAAACCATATACTTCAGAAATGTCATTGGCAACAGAAAAATTCGGAGCACGATTACCATCTTGGTCGATTTTGATAACTAATTTATCTTCCACCTTACTTCGGTCATAAGCGTTATATAAGCTAGAACCTTTTTCATTCAGAAAGAGGAATGAATAGATCGGGAGGCAATCCAATGATCCTTTATCGTCTGACATATCTCTAGGTGAAGATGAGAAAATCTCCCGAATACTATTTAACAAGTCCTTGAGAGTGAAGTCATTATTAAACTTTTCTTATCTTAAAGTGTATGTTGCATTACTCCTTTACTCTTGCACGTTTGGTAACAGAAATGATGGGGCCACAGTAGTGCTGGTTGAAACGCAAAAAGCTTTTTCATTATCGGACTCATAATTAGACTCATAGTTATTATAATCATCTGATTCATAATCAGAATCATTATCATTATAGCTATCTGAGGCACTCAAGTATTCACTGAAGCCGGCGTCATCATAGCGGGCAAGAGTTTCAGAGTGATCAGTTTGAACGAAATTAGTTTGTGTATGCATGATGTTAGTTTGAAAATATTTATATTACTTTATAAAATTCAGAAATGTTTAATTTATTTTTTTTGATAGACGCAAAAAGATACATATAGCAGGATGGCAAGAGAATCGCGAATAAATATATTCCTAATAGGTGATATTTAGGGTAGCCTTCTGCAAAATCATTATATAAAATATTGGCAGAAGGCTACCCTAACACTAGTATGCGTTCGGGCATATATGACATCTAGAGTAGGGGTAGTCTTCTGCATAATCATTATATAAAATATTGGTAAAAGACTACCCTAACACTAGTGTGCATCTGGTATGTGTATCCAGGGTAGTCTTCTTCAAAAATATTATATAAATTATGGAAGAAGGCTACATTATCACTAGTATGTATCCGGGTATGACATTTAGGGTAGGTAAGTGCGTAATCTATTATATAAATATTGGCACTTGCCTACTCTATCACTAGTATATATACAATAGTGAGCTTACTAAATGAATCGAAAAAGAAAGGCAAGCGGATATACATCTAAAAGGGTAGCCTTCTGCGTATTCTATTATATAAATATTGGCAGAAGGCTACCCTTAACACTAGTATGTATTCGGGTATGTCATTCAGGGTATCTTTCTTCAAAACTTTATATAAAAATGACAGAAGGCTACACTTTCCTAGATATATAGCCGGGTATAGTGAAGACATCTTTGGTGTAAATTCTATGCCTCGATGGATGCAAAAAATAGCAAACTTAGTTAATAAATCGTAAATGAAAAGGAAACAGATATGTATCTAAAAGTGAAGCCTTCTGCGTAATTATATTATATAAAAATAGCAGAAGGCTTCATCTCGATGGTATGTACTCGGGTATAGTATGAAGCCTTCTTCAGAATCTATATATAAAAAAATGGAAGAAGGCTTCATTATTCTAGACATATATTTAGGTATGGGAGACCCCCTTATTGACGCAAACCAGTTATACAATTTTGGGCCTGGTCAGAATCAATATATCCTGCCTATACTGGCAATTAAAATTGGCATACTTAGGGTAGTCTTCTGCGTAATCATTATATAAAATATTGGCAGAAGACTACCCTAATACTAGTATATACTCAGGTATGTCATCCAGGATAGTCTTCTTCAGAATCTTTATATAAAATAATAGAAGAAGACTACTCTATCACTAGTTCCGAATACTAACTTAAGACACTAGTGCCATATTTATTTCTTATAAATTTATTATCACATATGATGACATATGGTATCTCCCCAACGAAAATGAAGCCTTCTACGGAATTATATTATATAAAAATGGCAGAAGGCAAATGAATATGCAACTGAAAGTGGGGGTTTCTACGTAATTTATTATATAAATATTGGCAGAAGCCCCATCTCGATGGTATGTACTCAGATATGGTATAAATGAACCAACCACAATAATACATATCGCATCATCAATACTCTAACCAACTGACCATAAATATATTACCAGTTTTGGAACGCAAAATTAACCGTGCTATCTGTTATCTATTTTTTACACCACTTCAGCCTCTAGAAAGGCAACCAAATAGGCGCAAAGGAAAAGCACTCCAATATAGAATTCAGCATCCAATCAGACGCAGGAGGTCAGTATCATCAACATAAAACCAGGCATCCAAACAGTTATAAAGGGTCAACAATCCTATTATAGAATTTAGCGTATAAACGACGCAAAAATAAGAAGAAAAGTGTGGTATTTAGATTATATAGTGGTAGTTAGGTTAAATGGTGGGTGGTAGTTAGATTAAATGGTGGTAAAAATATAGATAGCAAGAAAGAACTAAAAGGATAGTTAGAGCATAAAATAGATACCAATCTGTAAAACAAATAGATTATATAGTAGTAATTAGATCATATTATTTAGATTATATAGTGGTAATTAGATTATATCATTTAGATTATATGGTGGTATTCAGATCATATGGTGGTACTCAGATTATATGGTGGTAATTAGGTTATATAGTGGTATCCAGATTATATAGTAGTACTCAGATTATATGGTGGTAATTAGATTATATAGTAGTATTCAGATCATATGGTGATAATATAATCTAGGGTAAGTGGGATACCACCATATAATATAATTATATTATATGGTGGTATTCCACTACACATATTATACAATATTATTGTTTTCTAAGCTCAATATAATATAAATCTAAAAATTGCTTTCTTTCTAGTCAAGTTTAATAGAAAGAAATCTAATAAATAACTCCACTTCTACTTCAGATAGATCTATCATTTCTAACATTATTAGAAGATTTTCAATAGCTATATAAAAATAAAATAGTAAAAATTCTGTATAGTTCTAAAGCAAATAATTTTATTAAATAACATACCTGTCAAATATAATTTTTAATTCTTTTTACTCAATCTGATAATCTGATTATTAGAAATTAATTCAGCAAGCTTAGACTCAACTTCTTCGCTAGTAAACTTATATTTGATAACTTCTTTTTTCACTTTGTCATTCTTCTTTGTAGGAAGTGAAACAGAAGCTTTTTCAGAGGATCTTCTGGTTTTACCGCAGGGACAGATTTTTCAGCAGCCTTCTTAGTTGCAGATCTTTTTAACATACAAAAGCAGAATAAGTTGAACTATTCTATAACAATATTAAAGAAAGATTAAACTACCTTCATCATAGAAACTTTTACAGAAGAGGGCAGTATTGTTATAGGATATTGATGGGACACTGATGGGATGCTGATAGGACATAGATGGGACAAATAGGACATTTGGGATATAGTGTGAAACAGGTTGGAACATATAGCTGGGACAACAAATCTCTGGGACATCAAAAATGTACATTACTGGAAGAGGGTATAAATTAATGAATAAATGAATGAATAAATAATAGAACGAATAAATGAATAAATTAATAAATAACAGAATGAATAAATGAACAAATAAATGAACAAATAAATGACAGAACGATTAAATAAATAAATGAATAAACGAATGAATGATAGAACAAATAAATGAATAAATGAATAAATGACGGAATGAATAAATAAATAAATAAATAAATGACAGAACAAATAAATAAACGAATGAATAAATGAATAAATGACAGAATGAATAAATGAACGAATGAAAGAACGAATAAATGACAAAATGATTAAATGAACAAATGAATGAACGATAATTAACAAAATGAATAAATAAATAAATAAATAATGAATGAATGAATGAACGAATGAATGACAGAACGAATGAATAAATAAATAAATAAATTACAGAAAGAATAAATAAATACCAGAATAAATGAATGAATGAATGAATGAATGAAAAAGTTTCTATTTATTATGAAAAAAGAAATATAACCTTTTTCTCCTCTAGAACTAGTAGATCTTTGTTATAGAAACTTCTATAGAAGAGGGTATGAATGAATAAATAAATAAATAAACAAAAAAGTTTCTATGTTTGTTATAAAGAAAGATACATAACCAGTTTCTTCTCTAGAACCAGTAGACCTTCATCATAGAAACTTTCACAGAAAAGGGTATGAATGAATAAATGAATAAATGAACAAACAAACAAATGTATAAATAAATACAAACAAACAAACAAATAAACAAAATAATATACTTTCTATTAATTTTAATTTCTTAAATTTTTTTTGAGAAAAAAAGGTAATTCACTTGCCAACTTTTTAAGTGATAAGACAAATATTACCCATGATATACTAAATCAGGTAAATAATAACATGTTAGTCGCATTACTATTAATTTTTATTCAATAAATTACGTTATAATAATAAGTTAGTGATAACATATTACTACCGCAATTGCATGAAAAAAAGAATTTTTTTGGAATTGTACTATGCATATTTGATCCTCACATGATTATTTTACAAATAATTTCATCAGTTAGTGTCTAAATATAATCCATTCCATCCATGATACTGCTTATAGTTAAAGAGGCTTTAGAACACTAAATAAAGATAAGTATTATTAGCATATTTTATTTTATTCGCATATTTTCATCAGCTATTATGAAATGAAACTCATTCAATTCTGATCTTAATACCTGTGATGAGTTTGATAAGGTATACGAACTCATAAAAGTTTTAGGATTATTAGTAATAAATTGAATTCATCCACATCAAAAATAATAACAATATTGAATCTAATGGTAAAGAAGATAGTAATAAAGATTAGTATGATTAAAATGAAGATAGTAATGACGAATCTGATGTTAATTCTAGAAAACTATATACTGGATGAGATTATATAACTGATTTTAGATAAGATACTTGAGACTAACTTTATTAAGCCTGATTGGTCCGTTATCACAATATTTTTCTTAAGTTATTTACTAGACATCTTTCTAATTTATCTGATCAAACAAGAAATAAATTATTTGACATATTTTCTAGTTTTAATGTATTTTAAGTTTCAAAGAAAAAGAAGATTTAATAAAACTAATATGATATTATTAAAACAAAATTTTTATGAATAACTTTTATAAGCAAAAAAAAGTTATAAGGTATTTTTTATTAAAAAGATATTTTTTAAATATATTAAATGATATTGAATAAAGATCAGACTTATACAAATAAAATATTTTTTTAAAACTAAGATCAAGGATATATTATCATTAAAAATACAGAGGGTGGACAAAGTTTCTAGACACTTTTTTACCAAATAAAAAACTTATAATTCTTTAGCATTAATAGTAAAAATTCTAATATTATTTTATTTAGAGCTGGTTAAGGCATACATTTCATATTAAACTTTAGTATTTGGTTGGACCTCCCTTTGCCGCAATTACAGCCTGAATTCGCTATACTATGCTATTAACTAAATTTTCAATAGTATGCATTAGAATTTCTCGCTATGCCTTTTTAACATAGCAGTTGAGGTCAGCAAGATTCGATGGTGGTTTTTTATATGTACGAATATTTTTTTTAATATTAGCCTATAAATTTTCAATTGGGTTAAGATCAAGATATTAGGCTGGTCAAGTAAAATATGACTTTGTGTTGTTCTTTGATTAATTCTTTATTTTGTCCCATTATTTTTTGATTTGGTAGAAATTAAGTGAATTAAGTTAAAACAACAAAAGCAACACAAATTTTTTTATTTTGATTATGTAAATAAACAATAGACAGTCATATAACCGCAGTATAGTATCATGATTATATGATAAAAATTTGTTAAATCGTATTTATAAGAGTGTCTGAAAACTTTTGTTCACCCTCTGTAGATCAGTTCTGATAATATTAATCTTAGACTAATTGAAGGATCAATTCTTATAATCTTCAGTTTATATCTAAAGACTAATTTAAACTAATTTTTTATTATTTATAAGATATTATTTTAAATATTATAAAATATTAAATAAATTTTTTTATTTATAAAATATTACAAAATTAGAGTTAGATCAATCTAGTTTACATTCTTTTATAGAATAGTTTAATCTATAAGTTAGTTCTTAAATTTGTTTTAATAATAATAATATCTGAAATAAAAATACTGAAAATAGAGAAATAATGAAATTAAAAAGAAGTAGAAATCATTTTGTATGTAATTATTTTATTATATTTTTTATTTATTAATTTATATAATTAATTTATTAAATTGATTATTTAATATGTATATTTTTTCTAGTATATTTAAACTGATTCTTAAATCAGTTTTATAAATTAATTTAGTTTAAGAAAAAAATAAATCTTGGATCAGACTAGACTAGTAAAATTGAATGATATAAGATTAATCCAGAACTGATTCTAAGATTAACTTATGAACTAAAGAAAATGAAAGACTAGTTTTTTAAGACTAATAAAATCAGACTAGACTGATCTAATTCTAAATATCATTATTAAAAGTAAACTAAAATCTGTAAACAGATATATGTCACTTATATTTTCTAAAGTTATTTGGTATTACTTAATATATTTATATATCTTTTTAAAGTCTTCTATATATAAAAATAAACAAAATTTATAAAAAATTAATAAAAAATAAATTTTTCATTTTTTTAAAGATATAATCAAATGAGAATAAAAAAAGAATTATTTTTATTATATAAAATTAGTTTAATTAATTTTTATATAATATTTACTGATCTTTGCTACATAATTATTCTTGATTAGCTAATAAATTTTAGCTTATTAGAATTGCTATACTAAGAAAAATCAGAATCTGATATATATCAGTTCTGTGATAATTAGTTTATTTAAAAAAATTTTCTATATTCAAATTTTACTATATAAAAAATTTTTGATATAAATTATTAAATTACATAAAATTAATAATATTAACTTAATATTAAATTTGCTAGAATATCCTTCAAAATTTGAATTTTAAAATAAATATAAGATTATATAATTTTAGTATTTATGATTGATGAGTTATAACTTTTTAAAAAGTAACTAATTATACTTATATTTTTCTTTTATCACTTACTATAAATATAATAAAATAATATAAAAAATTAAAATTAAATTTTTGATTAACCTTTAGTAGCAATTATAACTATTTAAATAATTTATTTTATAATTATTATCTGAAATTATAAATATATAGTAGCTATAATATTTATAATAAGAAATAATCTTATTTTTTATATCATCGTTGAAGTATGCCAATCCCATTGCTATAAAAAGGTGGATTGTTAAGGACG
The DNA here is from genome assembly GCA_910591825.1 of Funneliformis caledonium. Taxonomy (NCBI): domain Eukaryota; kingdom Fungi; phylum Glomeromycota; class Glomeromycetes; order Glomerales; family Glomeraceae; genus Funneliformis; species Funneliformis caledonium. The sequence continues at coordinate 12,225 of CAJVPQ010000125.1, forward strand.
CCTTTATGATCGGACCCAAGAGTCAGGTTCTTTTACACTGCTTTGCCCTACAACCATATTTGTATCATCCAAGTCCTTTTGGTGATTCCAACTGCCCATTACTATTTTGATGCCATTTGATGGTGCGTGAAAGGTCTTCGTATGAAAGAATGATAATTAGTGTTATTTAATGTGGCTCAAATTACAGTAGTAATTTGAGCCAGCGACCTTCGGTCACCAGGAATTAATCTTTTTTATAATAGTTTAAAAAAATTCTATAAGTTATTATTTGTGAAACAATTTTATTCACCATGTATTACAATAAATAAATATATAATGGCACGTAAATCAAAATTATGTTTGTTGTAATATATTACCGACATTATTACACATTTTTTCTAAAAGATTCCAAAATTTTCGATTGTTTATACCGATGATATAACACGTATTGTAATCTTCCCAAATGTTCAAGGTGTTTACTTACTTATTATGGTAATTGAATTGTCAAAAAATGAGGAAGATGCAGATTGTTTCAAAATTTCGATTGTTTCACGCGATTTGCATATATAATCAGTACCTCCACTTGATACGTTTCCAAAATTTTCTCTCTCGCTCAAATAAAAATTTTTCCACACTATATTATCATTTCTGAAAGAATGTAATAGTTCTTTTATCTTTTTTCATTTCTTAATCTTTTAAGAGAAATCTTGACTCCAAGCGAAATGAAACGAAACGAAAATAAAAGTGAAGGAATCTTTCGCGTCAAGGTCCATATTTAAAGGTACTTATTGCGCTCAATGTTACTTGATATCGAGTAATCAAGTTTTAATGATACTCTGTATATTGTGAGTGGTGAAAGGGTCCAAGGAATAGTTCTGTTAGGCAGACGTGGAATGCGGATTTTTGAGTAATCACTCACGCGTTGGCCCTCTTTTTCCCTTTATTTTAGGTATTAACATCGTATATCGGTTCCCGATCACGACGACGAAACCCGAAAATGACGAACGAAAACGAAAAACGACGAGCGCGAAACGGAAAGCGAAATAAATTCTTTTTATCATTTTTCTTTTAAACTTGCTTAAGCAATTATTAAAAAAATAAATTTAATTAATTAAATATATCTTTTACTGATTTACAAATTGAAAATAAGTAAATAAAAGATAAATAAACAAAATGTTATTTTTAATAAAAAGTTTTATCATTTATTATATTAGATATTTAACATTTAAATTCTGTTATTAGCAATCAATTTAAAATTCCTTTTTTATTATCAGATAGAAGCAATTCCTTTCTTGATTCTTTTTTTTTTTTTTAATAATACTTCGACAATGAAAATTTAATTAATACAAAAGCTAATAATAATAATAATAATAATAAAAATAAAGTGCATCCTTTCTTATATATATATATCAAGTTAATTTCAACCCATCTAATTAAAATATCAAATTTAAACGTCTCTTCATTATCTCTAATTTCAATATTTTCGCCATTCTATGGTGCTTGCATAAGATCTTCAATTTCTTTACCTCTATATTTAGCTAAATAATAAATATTAATAAAAGAATGATCACCACCTTGAGACCTAACAACACCTTCTAAATTATCTATAGCAGCCAAAAAACCTAATTCGCCTTTATGTTCACCAAAAATTACTTTAATGTCATCTCTTCTTTGTACTTCAGTCGGTCTCAAATAACTTTGATCTACTGTCACAGTCATGCCATCACTATCATCTAATCTGAGAAATCCTGTACTAGGACCTTTTAAACTTACTACTATACCGACGCGATTATCATATCTACCATTTTCAAATGATTGAATTCCTGTTGTTACTATACGTACTTCTATACCTGGCGTAAGCCAATCACCAAAATCTGGAAATTTTGTTCAAAAAAATTATATTAATAATTAAAGAATATGTTTAAAAGGCAAGCAACCGAAAAATCGATTTTTACCTTTAACATCTGGAGGTTTTTTAGGATCTCGGCCATGATGTACAGCATGATTAGCAGATAGAGTAGCAAACGGAGTTTGTGGTATCATATTGGCAGGTGTCATGGGTAAATTACCAGGAGTAAACGGTCTTGGGGTAGGTGGTATAAGGCTACCGGTATTTGCGGGTGTAAATACAGGATAATTAGGTGTATCAGCTGCTGGTGTAGCCACGGCTGAGTATCCTGGTGTATTGGTGATTCCTGAATATCCAGGTGTTTCGGCAGCAACAGAGGTAATATTTATCGTCGCATTCGTATTAGCTGTGGCCGAACTACTATTACTACCCCCGAATATGTTACTTATGTTACTGACGCTATTATTACCACTATTACCACCTACTATACCGGAGGAATGTGGTGTGTGACTTCCTGAATCCCATGCAGGCGTTTTACTACCGTCTGACATTAGTCCATATGCAGGAGTTTTGCTACCAAGATCCCATGCTGGCGTTTTTGATCCAAGTGATGTATGGTTATTATTACTATGGTTTGCGCTACTATTACGTAACGCCGGAGTTTTACTGCCACTAAGTAATCCGCTGCTATGTAATGCGGGTGTTTTACTCCCATCCATATTCAATCCACTGTTCGCACTATCCAATAAATGTGTATTTGATGTCATAGTAGATCCCAACGAATATCCCCAACTCTTTTGTTGTTTACTTAATCCCGTTGTCCAACTTGGTTCGGAGTATGAGCTTAATCCAGGACTAATTTCCATGGAGCCTCTACTAGATTCACGATTTCTTGGTATAACTGGATCCAATGCTTCTCCTTTCTCACTATATAAACATAATTCATATAAAGTTATTTGAATTTCAAAAAAAAAAATTAATTTTAACGTAGATAAGTCCTTACTTGACGTGAAAGAGTTGTTCGAGTTCAACTTTAACAGTCGTTAATTTGGCATCAAATTCGACATCTGCCATATTGCCATATACCCCTTTAACCGTACCCTGATATCCTTTAAGAGCACCTTGTGATGCTTGCACTCTCTTATTTAATAAAGGATGTCGGTATATCGATCGACCACGTCCTCTGCCTCGACCTTCTCTTCCACCACGACCCCCCCCTCCTCTATTATTGTGATTATCACGAAATCTCTGTTTAGGAAAGGTAATCTGTTGATCATTAACTTTGGAGGACTAAAATATCGAAAAGGTTAATTTGCGTACCAATATATTAATATATTTTTTTTTCAGAAAACATTTAACAATAATATATATCTAGATAAATCACCTTGGTTGATTCATATTTTAATTTTAAATCTTTAGTTTTGAAACATGAAAATCCCAAGTTTGTATCATCATCGTAAGTTCTGACAAACACATAAGCTTCATATATACGAAAAACTTCATAAAGCTATTTAAAAATATATATATATATATATATATGTGCATTTTTTTTTGAATTTTTGAATTTCGTTTTGACACAATTATAATTATTACATACATATATTATAAATAATTTCCCACCTGCTTATTAATACTTTCCATTTTATTTGTAACAACTTGATCACCTTTCTTAAACGTTTGACTTTTTGCGTCATGCAAAGATCTCGTTATACTTGCCGTCGTAACACTTTTGACTAAATTATTTTCGGAATTCAACACGTCATATTCATAGTTTTTTTGAGCTTTTCTAATATCAATGATAATTCCAACTGAAGAATCTTTTAATTGAACTAAATCAAAATATCTAAATCCGCCAAATTCATTAACGATAGAATTTTGAACACCTTTTTTTAAATCTTTGGCAAAGACCGAAATCTATTATAATGTTGATAAGTAAAAATATATGAGATATTTTATTTAAAAGAGAAGGGATGAATGAGATAAAATACCTGTTTGTTGGTATGATCTAAATACATGGTCATAACATGTCTGTCACAATTAAAAACAAAACCACTTTGACCTTGATATGGACCGTTCGTGATTTGCACATAATCATGAACATTAATATTTTTAACGCATTCTTCTGAATTCACTTTAAAAATTCTACCGCCATTCTCTTTATCAGTGATGGTTAAAACACCATCTTTAACCGATATTACGGTACCGACTGAACCTTTGAGAGATCCTTGAAGAACTTTGATTTCATCTTGTATTTCGTAAACAGTAATCTTACTAGCCACATTTGAAAGTTCCATCATGATGGACTCTGAAAAAAAAAAAAAAATATATAAACACACATAAGTTCACATTAGTTAATCATACTATTACTGTTTGATAGTTACCATTGTCAAATTTTGCCTTTAAAAAATCTTCAACGTCTTGCAACAACAGATCCATATTTGAATAAATCAGATCTTTAATCTTATACTTGACTTTCATATAACCTCTATTATATGTTTTTGTATAAGTATCTGTATCTTTACGTTTACGCTTAAGTGAGGCTCCATCTTGATCTACAAGTATGCGTGGAATAATCTCAACCTCTATTATTTCATCAGTACTATACGAAGTGACCTATAAAAGGGTATATATATATGAGCTCAGTTTTTATACTATTAACAAGATTAAAGTTAAATGAAAAAATACCCTGGCAAGATCCCCGAAATATTCGTCACGTTTGTTAGTTCTAACAAATGAACCAATTTGGATATTTAATCTTGGCTTCTTTGGGGCCATTAAATCCTGCTTTTCTTTTGGACTAAGTCTCTTTATGTTCTTCTTTGAAGAATATAAATACTTATTACATCTCATAGCCGCCTATACGATGTGAAAAAAAAATACATTTTGATAAATATTATTGATATTTAACTTGAGTATCTAGATAATATCACTTTACTCACATTTTGAACGTCTTGTTCCTTATCAGCTTCTATGTACACGAAGTCTTCGATACCATCGATAGCAATAACTCTTTTAATTTTCAATGGATCGGATCGAAGTTTCTTCAAATTCTCTAATCTGTCAATTGCATGAAATACATGTCCTTTCTACGAAAATAAATTTTGGTGTTAATTTTCAAATTCAAATTGTTTATAATGAACTGTTTGAAACCAAAAATTTTACTCACTCTACACTTTACAGCAAACAATTTATCGACAGTAGCGATTTCAGGTTTAGTTAAATCCTCTTCATCATCACTTAGCCTACCCGCGGTTCTACGATAACGTTCATTGAGTACTTGAGCTACCCTTTCAGCATCAAAATTATCTTCCTCGAATACTGATCTTTCGATTTCAGCGACAGCACGTCTATTGTCCCGATGATAAGTGCTCAATTCGGTCTCAATTTCTCTATTATCGATGAAATCTAAATATTAAAAAAGTTGCTCGTACATTCAATAAATGTATTAATGAAAATTTAAATTTTACATAACTAAAGATATATTTACATTCTTTATCGTAAATCGCATCTTCGTCTTCATCTTCGTCTTCTTCCTCATCGTCTACGTCGGCTTCATTTAAAATGAATTTACTCGGATCATTCTTATTACCCTTGTGACGTTTTTTATCTCGCTGTTTATATTGAAAAAACGAATTAGCAACATTACATTTTCAAATTATTAGATCGAGCTAGTAAAAGTACTTACCCTTTTTCCTCCATAATCATCTTCTTCATCGTCTTCGATTTCTTCTGAATCTTGCTCATAATCGTTATATTCGTCATAATTTGTTTCGTCATTTTGTTGATCTTGCCCGGTATCTTCTTCGACGCTCCAGCCTCCATCAGTTTCATCAAGTCGACTTTCTTCGTCGTCGGAAAAGTTTTGTTTATTTTTTAACATTTTTCAATCAATTCAATTAATAGCAATCAAATATTTTTTGACAAGGGAGGCTTGGTTTAAGAATTCAACTATTTATAATTAAATTTGCTCAATCAATGATGCGTCACACAAACTGTGAACCAATCGGTTTAAAAAAGGCTTTAAAAAGCGCTTTCAAGTTTTATTTCAAAGGGATTTTCAAAAAAAAATAATTTTTTTCAAATCGTTTTAATTATGGAGTTTTCAGGGAATGTATTGAGTGCACTCCCAAACATCATCTCTGTTATTACTGCGGAAGACCTGGTCTATGTTCGTGGGAAGACGAGGTAAAAGTTCTGTTACTTTTACTTGGATATGGTAAAAAAAATTAAAAAAAAAAAAAAAACCTAATAATAATATTACATTAATGAAAGTAAACAGGAAAGTCTTTGCATGATTATTGACTCGATGGGGGAAGCTTCTTCAAAGGTAATGATTACCAACAATAATAACGAGAATAATATAATAAAAAAAGATTTTTCATACATAAAACTTAGGCACAATATTTGAAAAGTATTATAACGACTATGGAAAAGTTCCAATCATCATCACATAAATTATACTTAATGAAAGATCAAGAAAATAAGACAGTAGTTGGAATCCTTAAAGTTGGAATAAAAAAATTATTTATCGTGGTACGAATTTAACTTGACCTAAAACTAACGTAGCCGATTGATTATTATTATGTTGATAAATAACCTAACTTTGTCAAAAAAACTTACAAAGGATAGGAAAGGAAGGCAACATGAAATTGAACCTTTGTGTGTTTTAGATTTTTACGTACATGAAAGTTGTCAAAGATCAGGTTATGGCAAACAAATGTTTGAATACATGTTAAAAAATGAACAAGTTATTAATCCTTGTAAATTAGCATTTGATAGACCTTCAGATAAATTTAGATCATTCTTAAAGAAACATTATAATTTAGAAAATTTTGTTCAACAGCCGAATAATTTTGTTGTGTTTGACGAGTATGGTTTACCAGGTATTTGTCTCATGATGTCTGTTACGTTTTCACGTTTTTTCGTACGAATGAAAAGATTAAATTTTGATTGAATTTCATCATTTAGATAACCCAAATTTACATTTACTTAATAAAGCTCATACTCGTAGACATTCTACAGAAAGTAAATTATCGAGTGAAAGATCAGGAACTTATCATAGACATACAAGATCTCTTACACCAAATCATCATTATTACACTTCACCACTTTTCAATAATTCTTCACCAGCTCTCTCTTCCTCTTCAATCCCCTTAGAAAACAATTATACTTCAGTATCATCAATTAATCATTCTGCTCCTCCTAAAGAAATTTATGTTCAAAGAAAAAGAGAACTAATTAGTCAACAAGAACACGGCAAACAATCTTTATATGGTAAAAATCCTATTTCTTGGGAATGACCTTTCAATGAGTGAATTGATGTATTTTTTTTTTTTTTTATCCTCTTCAATAGACTTATAGACAAATAATAAAATTAAAAATGTATAACAGACGTGCGCAGCCAATAAATTCTTTGGCGGCCGAAAATCTAGGCCATATCAGGCTATTGTTGACATTGATAATATTCTATAATGGTTACAATAGGGAATTCTCCGAAAGAAGTAGGGCTAAGTATAAATATTATAAATGGTTCAGATGAAAGTCAGACGATCAACGATATAAGTCTTCAAAAATCAAAAAAAAAAATAATAAAAATATATAAATAAAAAAATGGATAGTAAGTCTAATAAAGTTGGAGATCGGGAACAAAAAGATCAAGACGCACCGCCACCCCCATATACACCAGAGCAAGCTGGTAGTTCAAATACCAACACTTCTGTTGTTACAAACGAAGGAGGTGCTACTGAACAAACTCGTTTGAATTCAAAACCACCACAGTCATATACTGCTACAAACACCTATACGCCTACTCCCAACTTATCTTACTCCCCTCCTACAAACAGAGGAATTTATCAAGCTCCTGAAACGGTCGTACTTACAGCGGCAGTACCTTTAGAGGCTTTACGCACTGAACCAGTTGTGACAACCTGCCCTCATTGTCGACAGGTTGTTTTGAGTAGCGTTCGTTTTGAAGTTGGTGGTTGTACTTGGTTGACAAGTTTTGTCTTATTATTCTTGGGCATTGGTGGTGGTTGTTGTTTAATTCCCTTCTGTGTAAGTGTGTCTATGTATAATTATTTATTTTTAATTGCTTTAAAAGGTATTACTAATTCTTTGCCTTTTTTTTTTTTTTTCCCTTATCCCTCTTTATAATAATAGATAACTGATTTAAAAGATAGTTATCATTCTTGTCCAAATTGTGGTAAAATTATGGCAAAATATTCAAGATTGGATGGTAAAGTGTTTAGATATAGAGGATAAATTCTATATTAAGCGCGTCATTGAAATACTGCTGGAGATTTTCGGAATTGAGTGAAAATACTGGAATGAAATCAACTTTTTTTTTTTTATATTCGGAGAAACTCATTTTTCAAATTATCATTTATAATAAATTATATATATATATATATATTTTTTTTATTACTAATAAAAGTGACTAATGTTCTTACAAATAAAATGAATATACAGTATTTTTAATAATAATCTCACCAATGTTCATTTAATTATTTAACAAACTTTCCGTTCCAACCACGCCAAACTTCTTCAACAGTTTTAGCTTTGGTTTCTGGTAAAATACGTATAGCAATAATATAGGCTATGATTAAATAGGCTGCAAAGATATAAAAAACATTACCTCCTAACATTACTCGACCTTCTAAAAATAATGAAGCGACTAAAAAATTACTTATCCAATTTACGGATAACCCTAGACTAGACGCTGTCGCTACAGCACGAGTATCAACTATTTCAGGTATGATTAAAAATGGTATAGGACCTAATCCGATAGCGAATGTGGCTACGAATCCAATTATTGATATTGAAGAAAGTAATGCTAATTCATGCGTTATACTAAATGCTAATAAAATCGAACATAAACTCATCAACGATATTGAGTAAAGTAACAATGTCCTTCTTCCTGCCCTATCCATCAAATATGCTGATATGATGGTCATGATCATATTCATTATGCTAATATATACCGTAATTAAATCACTTGATGTTGGTAATATTGTTGATAATATCGTTGTAGAATAAAATATTACCGCATTGATACCTGAAAATTGCTGTGTAAATTGTACAAATAATAATACCTTCAATGCTGGTCTATAATGTAAATTAGTAACAAATTTCCATATACTGAAATCATCTGAGCAGGTGTTTCTTGCAAGAAAAACTACAGGTGGTGATTCTACTGTGTCAACTTCTGGAACATTTTGTGGTGACAACTCTGATTGTTGTTGTGAATTTAACGTGTCTTCTTCCTGTTGTTGACTGATTAATCCCTCTAATCCTTCTTCTGATGTTACCTGTCTCCATCCCCCTAATTCTTCTTCTACGTCAATTCTACCTCTTAATCGTTGTAAAGCTCTTTTTGCTGATTGATATCCTCCCGGTGTTGTTACAAGGTATTTTGGTGATTCTGTCGCAAATCCAAGAAAAACCATTTGTACAATTGATAAAGCTGACGCAAACAATATAATGATTCTCCATCCTGGTATGTATGAAAGATACAATCCTTGGACTTGTGAAAATAATATACCAATTACAATTCCAAGTTGATTCATTACACCTTTGATAAATGAAAAAATTTTTGTTATAACAAATTTATATATATATATAAATATATATATATTAAAAATGAAAAATTACCAAAGGTACCGCGATATTCTGCAGGTGAGACTTCAGCGAGATACATTGGGACAACTACACTAACCTATAATTGTTTGAAAAATTAAAAATAAAAAATTTTAAAATGACACGACCCATAGTTTCGCAACTTACCACGCCACTACCAATACCGGAGATTACTCTACCAAAAACTAATGTGGTAAAAGAACTAGAAAATCCCATCGTGGTAGGTCCAAGGAGTAAAAAAATTGTATTGAACATCAAAGTCCATCTTCTTCCTTTATTATCAGCGACGCGTGGAGAAATTAATGCTCCGACTAATCCACCCAAGTTAAAAATTGATGTAAGCAAACTAAACTCTCCTTCATTCATTGGAATACATGGTGAAAGAAAACCATCATAAGGTCCATCTGACGGAATATTTTCACATGAAATTGCACTTTTTGGTGTATTAAGTTCTCCGATCTAATTGTAAGAAATTATTTTAAATTAAACAATAAATAAAAACTCATTCGAATGAAATGTGAACTTTACATGATAACCAAATTGTAATGAACCTAATACGACTGCAAAGGAAACAAAAATTAGATAAAAAGTGAGTTCTGCCATGGAGACAAGATCCTAATGTGAAGGGGCTTTGAATTAGGAAACGATAAAAAATTACAGCTGAAATCACGTGGATGATTAATTGTGTTTATACAAATTTTTGACACGAGTGTAACACAACATTATGATCGATTTTTAGACCGGATCTTTTAGTATTATCAACGAACCATTGAATGAATTATAATTTGATCCAGTAAAGAATGGTAAAAGAATTTTAATTACAATAAATATTATATTCTTTTATTGTAAAAAAAATCATCAACGTTAATTTTAGATTTTTTTTTTTTTTTTTTGAAATATTACCAATAGAAAACCAACTTTCGCACATAATTATGTTAATGACAACAATGGTTTGAACGAGACATACTTGGTGATTTGCCCTTAAAATGAACGTGTATTAGGCATTATTGGCATGATTTTATCACATTGATTCTATTGAACCATTTGCTAAATAAGTGCCCATTTATAACTATTTGCAAAAATCATGATTTATAAAATCCTGCAGTCATTTTTGCATAATCACGTGCTCTTGTCGGTTATTTTATTTTAGCCTACCTAATTATTATAGGCTGCAGCGAAGTACTACATATGCTTCGTTACTTAATAATTTATTATGCGTTTTTATTTTGATCGAATATTCTATGGATCTCGACTCAATTTTTGAGCGTCGGACATCATGCACGATCACGATTCCAAATCTGATTCGATCCAACCGAGATAGCCCTTTTTGACTTTTCTTGAGATCTTTTTCTCGATTTTTTTTTCTCTCTCTCTCTTACTTTCTTTCTCTCTTTCTTTCATCTTTCTTCTTTCTTTTTTTTTTTTTTTTTTTTTTTTTTACAATCTTTTGTTTAGTTTGAAAATAAGAAATGTTGTCAGAGTCGAACGGTCCTTTAAATGCAAGCAACAAGGCTCCTTCAACAGAGGGACGTGATCCTGCCTATTTTTCGTATTATGCCATGCTCCAGCATCAGGTGGTTTTCAAGAACTTAGTTCCAAACGCGTCTCAAAGAAAAAACTCCTGGTGGCTTTGTTAAACAGAGAGTTTTGTTTTAACAAACAGCAAAATATGCTTCAAGATACAGTACGAACTTCCACTTACCGCTCGGCAATACTTTTGAATGGTCCTGTATGCTTTCAAGACAAACTAGTCTTGGACGTTGGTGCTGGTTTGTATGCTATATAAATACAGTTTATTCTTTAATTAATGACAAAAATCGTTTTAATAATGTGTTTATTTTTGTTTAGGCTCAGGGATCCTATCATACTTTGCGGTTCAAGCTGGAGCGCGTAAAGTATTTGCAGTTGAAGCTTCAAATATGGCCGAGAAAATGCAAAAGGTTGTCGATGCTGCTAATTCTTCAGATGCCGAAGCCTTGGGAAAGAATGCTTTCTTAAAGGATAAGATTGAAGTCGTTCAGGGTATGTATAAATCGTATTTCGGGCGAAAACTTGTTTCGCTTAATTTTGATTTACAAATGGTTTCCAAATTAAGCTTTCGGCAAGAAATGAAAGTATCATTGTACGAAAGGGTTTCGCCCGAAGCACTAGTATTTTATAACTTGAGTATAAACTTTATGCTAATTCCTTTGAATTTGTTACAGCCAAGATTGAACAACCAAATCTTCCAATTCCGCAAGTCGACACGATTATTTCTGAACCTATAGGGGTTTTGTTGATTCATGAGAGAATGGTAAGATTATGGTGAGATAATATACTTAAGGATTCTTAACGCATGTTTAGAATCCTTGCTTATATTAATAATATATGCGTATACCGTATACGGTATACATGTATATTAAAACTTTTTATTTTTATTTTTGTAGTTCCTATTAATTATTATTAACCTTATTTTGTAATAATCTTTTCATACATTAATAATAATTCAATTGTTTTTTTTTCGTGTGTAAATGAAAGCTTGAAAGTTACCTTTATGCTCGAGATCATTATTTAAAACCTGGAGGTACCCTTTTTCCTTCAACTGGATCGATATTTCTTGCCCCTTTTACAGATGCTGCTTTGTGGAGTGAGACTATGAGTAAAGCGAGGTTTTGGGAACAACCATCTTTTTACGGTGTAGATTTAACTTCATTATATACCGATGCTAAAGATGAAATGTTTGGTAAGTTATAAAGTTGTTGTTTTTTTTTCTGTTTCTTCGCGACATTTGCTCTTAATGATAATAATTTTTTGTTTTTTTTTTAAAAAAAAAAAGGAATGCCTGTCGTTGGAGGTTTCGATCCACGTACCTTAATTGCACCAGCTAACCCAGGAGGATTTATTATTGATTTCTATACAATAAAATTAGAAGAATTACAAGATTTTACAGTACCATTTATTTGGCAAGCATCATATACGGGAATTGTTCATGGTATAGCAGGATGGTTTGATTTACAATTTTCACCACCAGCCACGATACCAAATGGTAATCCAGTTACCATGACAACAAACCCATCGGCGGAGAGAACACACTGGCAACAAGTAAGATTTTTATTAAAGGAACCGTTAGCGGTTAACGCAGGACAAACTATACAAGGATGGATGAGATGTGTAGTAAATGAAATGAGATCATATACTATAGAAGCTGAAATATTATTAATAAATGATGGAACCGGTCAATTGTCAGATCCGTTGTCATCCCCATCACCTATACTTCACCTGGATTTTAATAGAAGAAGAAATAAATGGAGGTTACATGAACAAACCTACAATTATAATTATTATCCACAAACTGGTAATGATAACATTTTTAGACCTGAATATAATTGTTTATATGAACCCGAGCAACCTTTAGATGTTACGGTCGTTGTTGAAAATAATAATTTGTTGGATGATACTACTAATAATCAATTTGTCCTTTAATGGATTTTCACTTTAAGGGGTGAAAGAAGTTTGGGATATGAAGTGGGGTGAATAGATTATTTTATCGATATTATGCAATATTTTTTTTTCTTGAAACAAATATTATTTTTTTATTTATACAGCATTCTTTTTTTTTTTGATGAAATATAAAGATAAAAAAAAAAAATTAATATATTATAAAGAATTAGATCAAAAAGAATTACGATCACACAAGCATATAAATAAAAGGTTCAAGAAACGTTACGAGATTTTCATTTATTTTTATTTTATCAATTTTTTTTTCAATTTGGGAAATTTATTGAACGTAACGATAATAAATACGTTATTATTATTTATAACCGCACAATATATTACGTCAAAACGAATTGCTTTACAAGATATTAAATTAAAAAATTAATCTTCATCCCAATTAGCATTTTGTTGAGGAGGTTTAGGTCCACCGGCAGGTTTACTCATAATAATCTAATGAATGAAAATGAATGAATGAATATTTATATAAATATTGACACTCCCTAAAAAGTGTACATTACGTACCTGATCAATTCTTAAAACGGTTAAAGCAGCATCGGTAGCGAATTTGATGGCCCAATGTTTGGTTAATAAACCGTCCAACACAGGATTAGGTAATTTAGTAACATCAACAATATCGTAATTCTCAATATCAACACCGATACGAACACCGGATTTATCTCCATCGGTTTCACATTCATTTGCTGGCTCGTGATGAGCTGAATAAAGTTTTGATAAAATTTCCGTTGTATCTAGACCAACATCTTCGGCTAGCGTACGTGGAAACACTTCGAGCGCTTGAGAGAATGCTTTAATTGAATGTTGATTTATACCAGGAGTTTTCTGAATAATCGAAAAAAAGGAGGAAAAAGAAAAAAAAAAATGAATGTTAAAAACCTCCCCCATTTTCTTATTTTAGAAAAGATGCAAACATATTAAGATTTCCGAAATATACCTCTCCATAAGAAGTTAATTGTTTAGCTAATTCTATTTCAGTAGCACCAGCACCGGGAACAAGACGGGGATCCCTTGTAATAGCCTTGATATTATTAACCCCATCATCAATGGCACGTTCAACATCATCAAGAGTATTTTGAGTAGCACCACGAATAATGATAGTAGCAGTCCTTGAACTTTCATCCTCTGTTTAAGAATGTAAAATAAAATTACGTCCTTTAACAACACCTTTGTCATCGAAAGAGAGATTAAGAAATTCCGTATTACTGTACTCACCTTGTCTGAAAACCGTCACTCTATCACCACCAATTTCAACAGTTTCAACAATATCACAATAACCCATTTCTTCGGCGGTAGGAACACCTAACCTAGCCAAAGCACTAGCACCGACAACTCTACATAATCTTCTTAAATCAAATTTGGATAAAACTTTTACCACCATAATATTATATCTATTTAAATAATGTAAAGCCAATTCACCGACAGAACTACCTGTTACCACTACTTTAATACCAGCATCCTCAAATTCTTTAAGAATTTTCTCAATTTGTTGCTCTTCACCTTTGGTGAAATTTAACATTTCATTTGCATTATGAATTAATACTGTACCTTTCGTTTCAGTTTGGGTTAAATCTAATGGACATGTGAATATCGCTATCTTTGATTTTGATGCTTGATTTACAATACCTTCAGGTTCCCTACCAAATACCATACCCTTTACTACCCTACTCTCATGAATATTACTACCCAAAATTTTAACTATACGTATGCTATCTACATTAAAATTTTGAGGATTTTTTGGCAAAACCAATAATGTTGCTTCAATAACTAAATCACTAAGTAAATCTTCATAACCATATTGTTTTGATGCAATCGATGTTTTAATTGATTTTTCTAATTCACCCTTTAATCTAATATCTTTTACACTATCAACCGATAAACCTATGATACAAATAATACGATTTAACACTAGGTCGCGTAACAATCAATCTAAATTTGGATGACTTTTGATTACCTTCTAAAATTTCTAAAGCTTTTACGCTTGCAAGTTCATAACCTTGAACAATTTCACTTGGATGAAGTCCCATCCTAAGAAGATATTCGGCCCTTTGAAGGAGTTCACCTGCAAAGATTATGACGAAATTTGTACCATCTCCAACCTGTTAAGAAGAAATAAATGAATAAATAATTAAGAAGTGATTTGACATCTTATGCAAGTTTAGAAATGATAAACACCTCTTGTTCCTGTTGTTGACTTGCCATTACCAATAATTTTGCCGCAGGGTGCACGACTTCTAATTCACGAATTATGGTAGCCGCATCATTTGTGACAAAAAGTTTTTCAAGATGATTGATGACCATCTTATTTCGTCCTATTAAATTGACGTTCATGATGATAATTTGTGTTAATTAAATTGACATGTAAATCTCAAGATTGACCTAATTAATTAAATTTTATGCACCATTTGGTCCAAAGGAAGTTCTAACAATTTCTGATAGTTCATGGATTGCTTGAATATTTTTCAGCACAGCTTCTTCAATACCTTGAAGGTTCTATTTTATTTCGATTAAATCATAACGTATTAAAAAAAGAGTAATGCTTCATACATTTTATGACGCGCAATCATTTCATTTCGTCAAACAATATCCTCATTAAAAAAAAAGATAAAAGCCAGGATATCTCTTACAACTAGTTACTAAACAAGAAGCCAATTTTTTTTCAAGTTTATTCAAGTTAATAGTATAACACCGCATAAAACATACCTTGTAACCTTCTTTAAATAATTGAGGGTAACTACTCTTTGGAACTTTTAAAGCCATCTTTTTTTTTATTAAGAAAAAACCTTTTGATCTATTTTTTCTTTTTTAAAAAAAAAAAATAAATAAAAAAACAAGTATGATGGTGATGTAATTTGATCATCCAATAAAAACAACCTAAAAATTTTTTTTTTGAAAATTCGAACCATAAATACGAGGGGGAAATCTTTGATTTTTTTGTTTTTTTTTTTTTTTTTTTTTTCCATTGAACCGTTTTTATCAATAGCAAATATGGCGCAAGGCCCACTTGCAAAAAAGTTTAAGGTTAATAATAATAATCGAAAACTTACAAAAACAAAATCAATTATTAATAAGTCAAATGGTAATAACCATAGAGTTAAACCAAAGAAAGGAGGTATTTTTTTTTGTCAACCGATTCATTTGAAGATATGTTATTAAAGTTACGAAAACTTATGAATATTAAAAAAATTTTTTTTCCCATTAGCAAAATCAATTGCACCAAAAAAACAATCATTGATAAAACAACAATCAATTCAAAAGGTAAACCTAACCTTAATTTAAACCTGGGTTTACCTTAAAAATGATTTATTGAATGAATTAAATAATTATTAGAAACTGACGGCTGCTATAAATAAAAACATTGAACAAGTAATCGCTTCTAGAGCTGAATCTGTTGGTGGCGGTCAAAAATTTAATATCGTAAAACTAATTAACGGTAACGATAATAAAGAAGGAAAAAATAAATCAAAAAAATAATTCTTAAATGATTATTTTCATCAATGAAATTTCCTTATTATTAACTGAAGCGTGAATTAATAATTGGATAATAATTGACAAATGATCTATTATAATCAATTAATTAATTATTAACAATTATCACTAAATTTTATAAATTAAAAAAAAAATTACTAATAAATTACTATCAAAAAAAAAAAAAAAAAATTATATATATACATATACATAGATATATATTATTAATATTATGTATAATTATAATTATTATTTAGCATGCTATTCTTAATCTCATTCATCACAAAATGACCAGACTTTAATTATTCCCACATCTTCTATCTCATTGGATTGAGAATCACCTTTTTCTCTAGTTACTGAACCTGTCCATCCTGGTGGAGGATTTAATGTCCTTTTATTAAAGTCATTATTATTGACGCTTCCTCGTAAATTATCCTTTTTGGTGGTAGTTTTACCACCACAAACACTAACAATCCTTCCTTCATCAAATCCAACCCACTTTATTCCAAAATGATTATTTTCTCTTACATTATTTAAAGAATCGCTTAAAGTAACGATACATTCACCATGTTTCTTCCTCTTTGCGCTTATTCCAACTGTTGAAAATTCAGTATCCTGATAATGATGATGATTATGATCTTTGCTTTTTCGAACGTCATTATTTTTCATCAAATTCCATCCCAAATCCCATATCTTTATCGAATGATCCATAGATCCGGTTATTAACTTACCATGTTCATCTAAAGCAACGCTCATGACGCTTCCTGTATGCCCATATAATGTACATTCATGTCTACACTCTAATTTTCTTCCTTGTTCCAACACGTGATAAACTTGTAAAGTATTATCAAAATGTGCCGTAATTAACTGACCGGAATTGTATGTGATTGTCGTAATGGGAGCAAAAGAAAATTGTTCAATATTCTCGGCGGAATTATCCTCCGCGAGAATTGGAATAAAGGATGGCAAAGAAGAACAATGTCGTGTTGAAATCAGCTGCGTAGATGAAAATTTTATTTCTTGAACGCCTACTGTCCAACCACCTCCGTATAAAGGAACAGAATAAGCAATCGTTGCCTTCCATACGTCCCGAGAGGAATAATTCATTAAGGATGATTGTGTGGAATCTTCAGTAATGGATTCCACAGATATTTCAATTGGCGCCCAACAAACAAAACTTCTTAATTGATGAACAAGTCTACAATCGACTTTCACTGCTGATTCATTACCTTCAATCGATGTATTAAATTGTACACTATCATTCTGTTTATAATCCATAAAATATATTGACAACTCAAAATCTTCGGTGCAAGTCACCAAAACTGGAAAATGTAAAGCACAAGCAATAAGCGGATTTTGCGCGCGTGACGCTGATTGCAAGGTATAGATTTCCCGGTGTCTCCATTTTCTTATGGTTCTATCATCGTCAGTGCTTGACCTTTCCATTGAATCAAATTCCCAAATGGTAAAACCACCATTTGAATAACCGGCTAATATTTTATGCATTCCAGCATCGTCTTTCCCTTCATTGCTATCCAACTTCAAACAAGTGATAACAATTGGAAATTTAGATTTCTGCATGGTCTTATACAAGATCTCGCTACGCAGAGTATCTATATGTTCATTCTGTTTTCCAGCGCGCCAAAGATGCACTTCGGGAATGTTCTTAACACTGGAAAATGAAGCAGTTAAAATGACATGTCTGGTAAATTGAACAAGGGGGTTAGAATTAGCGGGAGGGGTTGGATTGGTATGAAATGGTGTAAAAGAATCAGTAGGTTGAATCTTTGATGACCCTGCCATAGAGGAAAAATCTTGCATTTGATTTTCGTTAAGATCAACGTAAGGTTTGAAATCAATCACACGACAATTTCCTGTTTGCCAATTGTGACTGACTCTATATATGTTTTTCCAATCCTCTTCATCTGTCATATCATCACACGTTCTGTCAGGTAAGATTTGAAATTTTGGAATGCTATTCATTTGTGATGGAATCATTTGAAGACTTTCAAGGCGATAGGTAAGATTGGGACGTTTAGGAGCTTTGAATCGGGACAAGAAAAGATCTTTCCATAACTTTTTTGCAATGCAAATTTAATAAATTTTTTATTGAGTCGAATCGGTCAATTTCAATTTATTAAACGACGACGAAAACTTACCTGACGATCATTAGCCAATCTCCACCATTTCCGAGAAACTCGTGTACAAATGCTCAAGTCAGCAGCTGTCAAATACCTAAAGACATGGAGGTTAAGTTCGTCAGAGAAAACTTTCACAAAATCTCGTTTATTCTCTTGAACTAAATTATTAAGAGAATCCCGAGTAACATGATTTCGTTTTGAACGTTTATAGGTGGATTCATTAGTAAACAGCTGAGTATTGTCAGCTTCCAGTGTTTTTAAAGACATGAAAATTCGAGCTTAGTTGAAATCGCTTACGTAACACTTTAAGGCAGAACATTTATATAAAAATTTTAACCAATCATTAATCGATCAAAAAAAAATTTTTTTTTTTTTGAAAATCTTATAATAACTTTTGATCTAGAATCGTGTTTCTCTCTTTTCCTTCGTTATTATATACCTTAGTCACCGCTGTCTTCATTTGGTTTATTATTTTTTTTTTTAAAGAAAACAAATAAATAAAAAATAAGAAACCATGAGTTATGTCGCTAAGGGTAAAGATGAATATGTTGAAGATGCGCCTCAAGTATTTTAAATAACACCTTTTTTTTTTTTTTTTTAAAAAAAAAAAAAAAAAAATTTAATCGATTAATTTCAAAATCTTTAGAAACATCGCATCCGTATTACTTTAACTTCTCGTAATGTTAAAGCTCTTGAAAAAGTTTGTTCTGACCTGATTGGAAGAGCGAATGAGAAACAATTAAATGTTAAAGGACCTGTACGTCTTCCTACTAAAGTTTTGAGAATTACCACTCGTAAATCACCTTGTGGTGAAGGTAGTAAAACTTGGGATAGATATGAAATGAGAATTCATAAACGTTTGATTGATTTGCTTTCTCCTAGTGAAATTGTGAAACAAATTGTAAGTGGAATTAATTATATAATATATATATATGTATATATATACGTATCACTGAATGGCTTTAATCATATTATATTTCTAGACTTCCATTTCAATCGAACCAGGTGTTGAAGTTGAAGTTACTATCGCTTCTTAAATTAAGAAAATTTTAAACTCTTGATTTTTTTTTTTCACGAGTATAATAAAAATGGATCATATTCAATTTTAATAAATTTAATTATTCGCTAGAATGCGATAAATTTTTAAGAATGGACGCATAATGGAAATTAGAACACATTTTCAAAGATTATTTAAATTATTTAATAAGCTTAAGATTGGCTCAGCCAATCGATCACGACATTTTTTATTTCAATCGCGGTTTTTCCACCATGTTGATTTTTTGAATATATAGCAGTTAAACGTTCCACCGCTAAAGCATTCAAATCAGAAATCGTTTTCGATTCAAGATAAACGGAATTCGAAGTTGACGCATTTGAAATATTTGACAGATTTAGTAGACGAGACGTACACTGTAAAATAAATGAAAATTGAGAAAATTTATAAAAGTTTTATTTCATAAAAAAATTGACACAATTGAGATTATGATCAAATACCAATTTAATTCCACATAGCGCCCTAATATTATCTTCGCATAATTCCAACACACGGCAAAATTGTTTTAAGGCAACAGGGATATTATCACTAGTGTATAAAACTTCAGCGTATTTAAGATGATAAAAATGATTTTGCGGTTGAAGTAAAATAAGTTCTTCAAGACAAAATCCTGCCTGTTGATATCTGTGAATAAACATAATAATATAAATATAAATACATAATTAACGTTATTTGAATCATTATTCTGATATTACTTACAAATGATAATTCAAATACAAGGCTGATAATTCAAGCCATGCCTCCGCGTCATTATAAACCGCATCAAGGTATCGCGTCAATGCATCAATTGCTTGACCATCCTGTCCCTTGGCTTTATATACCGCAATTCGACGTTTTGATGCTGCCTAAGTAGAACAAATCAAAAATCAGCTTATTTTTGTCTTTTAACCCTTTCTAAATATGCTCGTTTCTTACTATATTTGCTTCATCTTCTTTTAGAATGTCTTCATATAAAGCTAAAGCGGAATCTAATTTATCATCAGCTTCTAATTTCATTCCTTCCAATATCTTTACGCGAGGCGATCCTGGGAATCTTTTATTTAAGTTCTCTAGACATTTCTTTCGATGTCATAAACAGCATTATTATTTTTTTACTTTTAAATAAACGAAAAATTGCTTTTCAAGTTAAATGTGAACACATTACAATGGTTAATTGATCGTTTTCTAAATCAAGCGCAGCGATGAATATCTGTTCATATACCGACCAAACTAAATTAAATAAAACTATCGATTAATGGATAAAGTATCTATTAAAACTGCAAACTAGGAACTCACAAACCTTCATCGCCAAGTTTACCCGTGTAACCTCGGTTAATCAGACTTTCGCCTAAAAAAACAACAAGTTCGGACTTTCTTTCTCCGCTCTTGCGCAATTCTTGAAGTGTCGTAACTGCCGTTTTATAGTCAAAAGACACCATCATAAATTTATTCAAACAAAAAAGATAAAATTTGATAGGCAAAAATATTATGTCAATGTTAATGATATAAAATCTAGTTAAACTAAAATAAGGTAAAAGGCGGCATGATACTTGATTTGTATCATATAGTATATATTTATTGAATTAATAATAATGATAATGAAAAATCAAAAGATCTGATTTCTTTTTTTATTGTGTAAACTAATCAATGCAGGGAAAACTGATAACTAATATAAATTAACATGATTGATATTGAAATACTACACGTTTTATTTGGGATTATCAGTTTGTATTTGTATTAAATTATCAGATGGAATTTAATATTTACCAAAAAAAAATATCGCAATCAATTACTTCTATCAAAAATTTTCATTTTTCGTCAGCCAAATAATAATAATAAAAAAAATTTTTTTTTTTTCGAGCTTATGAATACGTTGTCCTTAGAAATGGAAGAAATATTAGACCATGAATATGAGGCTCTACCTAACTCTTCTTTGGCGGCAAACCTGATCGCTGGTGCTTTTGCTGGTATAGGTGAGCATACGGTCATGTATCCTGTAGATAGCATAAAGGTATGTATATACAAAAGTTCAATAAATTTTTTGTTATTTTCAAAGAATTTGTGTCGCATTCTTCATAATTTATTTATTTAAAATCATTATATGCTATTTAGACTAGGATGCAAATATTGAATCCAGGAAAACAGGCGATATATACGGGTGTCATAAATGCAATTTCTCGTATTTCCTCAACGGAAGGAGTGCGAACCTTGTGGAGAGGAGTCAATTCTGTAATATTGGGTGCGGGTCCAGCGCATGCCTTATATTTTGGAACTTATGAATTTTGCAAAGATTTATTTGGTGCGAATGCAACGCAAGGACACCATCCATTTGCGACCGGTAAGCGTCTTTCAAGATTTGTCCTATTAAAATTGTTCATTATTAACCATTATTAATTTAAATTTCTAGGAGCTGCAGGAGCATTCGCAACAATAGCAAGCGACGCATTAATGAATCCATTTGATGGTAAATATTTTTTATTTTTTAAAAAAAAAGAAATATTTCAGTTACCAAAACCTAACCTAAATTTTCTCTCTTGCAGTTATCAAACAACGAATGCAAGTTCACGGATCAAAGTATCGTAATGTGCTTGAATGCGCACGATCGGTATATGCAAGAGAAGGGTTGATAGCCTTCTACATATCTTATCCTACTACGCTCACGATGACCATTCCCTTTCAAGTGGTTCAATTTAGTTCTTATGAATATTTTCGCAAGGTCTTAAATCCAAATGGACAATACGATCCAAAGACTCATGTTATAGCTGGAGGTCTTGCAGGTGCAATAGCCGCTGCCGCAACAACGCCTTTAGATGTTGCAAAGACCTTGTTACAGACACGGGGGAATTCCGATGATCTTCGTATTCGAAATTGTAATGGTCTTTTGGCATCCTTTCGATTGATTTACGAACGAAATGGTTTAAAGGGTTTTTTGAGAGGGTTGAGACCAAGAGTACTAACACATGTACCTTCAACTGCTATTTGTTGGTCGATGTATGAATACTTTAAGTGGTTCATTATGTCTCACGATCGAAATCAAATACCTGATAAGCTACATATTACGCAATAACCATTTGAAAAGAATCAGAACCTTAGGTAGTAATGGAGGGAACGAAAAAGGACATTGAATATTTGTCTTTTGTCGATAAAGACCAAGTACACGGTTTCAAAAAAAAAATTTTTTTTCCCTCGAAAAGACAATTAATAATTACTTCCCTAGTTTGATTTTTTTTTGCGGGAAGTTATTATATTATTATTATTTTTTTTATTATTACTATTATTATTATTTTTTTATTTTTATTATTATTATTATTATTATTATTATCAGCTTCTTTTGTACATTTTTTTATTGTACATTTTTTCAATATACAATTTAGTTTCTCGATTATTTTCTTTAATTTGTTTGGAGGAAAGATATATATAAAAGAACTATCGGATTTACAAAAAAAAAAAATGAAATAAAAATAAATATTTTTTTTAATGGGGAAGCATATTTATATTTTTCCTATCTGTGAAATGATTTGATGATTTAAAAATCATTCGATTGATTTTTGACATTTCTTTGACGCGGGTATGTCGAAGATCTTCCATTTTACGAATTTTGTCGATCTATTTATTATGCGACACGATACTTTTGAATCTAATTCGTCCCACGTGAAGATAATCTACGTTGAAATAATAACACAAACTTTTTTTTTATGTTTGAAGAATTCAGTTGCCAATGGACGACACAGATGATAATAGCAATATTGGAGATGAACTTTCAGATTCTGATGTTGAAGTTAACGACATTTTGAATTTTGTGAGTGTCATTTTTTTAAAAATTTATGGTTAAACGTGTAAACTTAAGTCATTAAAAAATTATTGCGTTATAATTAATTAATAAGCACACTGAAAAGGGAGCCATAAAAGATCCTCAGAGCGTAACCTTTAACATTACTGGTGAGGATCATACTTTGGGAAATGCTTTACGTTATATGATCATTCAAAAGTAGTATTTTATGCTATTGTTCTATTCAACTCGAGTAAACAAATCTTCATAACTAAATTTATATTTGTTGAAAAAAGTCCTGAAGTAGAGTACTGTGGTTATTCTATCCCACACCCATCGGAAGATAAGCTTAACATAAGAATTCAAACAACAGGTAACAACAAATGATCATATTAATCACATTTCTATAAAAAAATTGACAATTTATTATTTTTCTTTAGAGAATACAACGGCAGTAGACGCATTGCGTAAAGGACTTGAAGATTTAAAAGCGTTGTGTGCAAAGGTGACCGAAATATTTTATAAAGCTAATAAAGATTTTGATGAGATTAATAATCTATCATAAGGACCCCAAAAAAGCAAAAGGACGTAACACTCAATGAATGTCCGTCTTTTTATTTTAATGTTTTGAAAAGTAAATATAGCTCATACTTTTCTTTTCGTGTATAAACGTTGTAAATAGTCTTTTACCTTTTAACAATATGCATATTATGGTTGCGGGAAAATAAAAAATAAAAAAATACACCATGCAAAATCAATAAAGCATTATTAGTTTGCCCATACTTTGGGCTTTATATGTATTTTTTTAACCTATGTGTGCCGTGCCATTCATGCGATTTTTCTGTTTATTCAACAAGTCTTTGATCCAAATAAATGCGCAGTACGATATCG
The DNA here is from genome assembly GCA_910591825.1 of Funneliformis caledonium. Classification (NCBI taxonomy): domain Eukaryota; kingdom Fungi; phylum Glomeromycota; class Glomeromycetes; order Glomerales; family Glomeraceae; genus Funneliformis; species Funneliformis caledonium. The sequence goes on from CAJVPQ010000125.1 coordinate 36,479, forward strand.
GAGAAGTTCTTGCCGAATAAAAACGTTTTCAGCGACATCATATTTCAAAATTAAGTGACGATAATCTCAAGTAGGGATGGAATCAGTTCAAAGCAAACTATTTAAACCATTGTTTAAACCCAAACCGATATATGATAGTTTTATTCAGTTTAAGCCACAGTTTGATTGACCTGTACAAACCATAGAAAACGTTTTTATTATAACTAATCTAGTTTCTGATCAAATACTTTATTACAAGCTAATAGTAGACTTAATGGACCTATACGTATAAAACCTGCTTCACCCATCGCAAATTTGTAACCATTGTGATATTACATACCAAGCTTCAACATCTTAAAAACACATAGAAAAGATTATTAAAATGATCGAAAAATTTGATCCACGCTATTGTATACCAAATTGGCACTATATCAAATCACATATTTTCAAATTTGGCAAGAAAGATTAAACTATAATATTCAAAAAATTCAAGGAATGGTTATCCTAACAACTTACATGTGCCTATCGAAGTAATCACGCCTTTTTAGGTGTAACTATTTATGGATAGATGATAATTGGCAAATACGTAAATTTTTATTGGATATTTATTACATTTTATGAATCTCATTCTAGTATGAATATATCAGAAACTTTATTGAATTTGTTAATTAAATATAACCTTACTACAAAGGTTTTAACATTAACAACTAATAACAATTCTGCTATGATTGCATGTGATTGTAAAATAGCTGATGAATCAAACACGAAATTTAATAATTCACTATTAATGTGATGTTCACATACTTAACCTTACTGTACAATATGGTCTTCAAGTTTATAAAGTAATTAAAAAAGTTCAGAATTTCATAAATAAAATCAAAAGGTATTATTTATTGACAGAAGAATTACAACATATATTTGAATCACAAAATCTTTTATATTTAAGACTACAAATAAATATTGATACACGTTAGAATTCTACTTATTTAATGCTTAAAAGTTTTAAAATATTTAATTTCAAGCTAATATATTTATTACATAATATTAAGATAATTTTATTGATATAATTTAATCAATAATGAATAGGTAAATATAATGTAAATGTATAAATATTTTATTATTTTATTTAATATATTTACAAAATATTTAACAAGATTTTTTAATTTCTTATAAAATTTGATCTCAGTTTTGTCATCTATGTATTACCTTATATTAGCTCTTTCATCATTATTTTTCAACTTTATATATTTTTATTTTATTTTTTAAATCTTAAAGCAACATTTGAAATATAAAATTACTAATAGCATAACACAATATATGTTTGCTAATTCAATTCATTATAAATTTAGCAAGTATTATTTAAAAACGTATTAGTAATATCATCAAAATTGTAGATAGACAATCTTTAAATTATAAAGAAATTAATATTTATGTTTAGTTAAGAAATCTTATCAATCAATTTTGATCTATTACATAACTCAATATAAATAATAAATTAGAACAATATCTAATTTTATTTATTGATAGTAAATATAAACTATTAGAATTATAAAAAGTTCATAAAAATAATTTATAATTTTATTAGCTATTCAAGCTATAAATATGCTATATGAGCAAATATTTTCAATTGCAAGACTTACAATTTCTAAGTTACATAATAGATTAGATCTGGATATAGCATTAATATTATTATGCTTAAAGAGTTAGATAACTGAAAAAGTTAGTAAAAATAATAATGATTTGAATAATGTTTTATAAAGCTTAATAATTTCATCATATTATAATAATTTTATATTTATAATTGTTAATTTAATTTATTTTAATCATACTTCGTAAGATTAATGATAATTTTTATTATTAAGTTATTTAAATAGTTTGAGATAGTAATTGATTTTAAATTTTTTCAGTTTATAATAAAAAAGGCTATTTAAAAATACTATAATTTTTTATTTAAGTTAATTAAAGTTACAGTTTGACTGTTAGTTTAAAAACTATAATTAACTATTAACTTTTTAAATTAAAAGTTTGCTAAACTAAAACTGACTAACTATTAAAAACTATCTCTAATTTTAAATTAGAAATATACTAGACAAAATTACATCAGTAAATTTAATAATGCGAAGTATTACGTAAACCCTATGCTTCGTAATCTTACGTAAGGTTACGAGCCCGTCGAAAAACTTACGTATCGTAGTACTTCGATATTTTTACGATGTGTAATAT
>CAJVPQ010000126.1:0-38475 GCA_910591825.1 Funneliformis caledonium
TCGGAATAGCCGAAACCGAAACCTAAAATAGGCGAAATGTTTCGCCAATCACAAAGAAGTTTCGCCCGAAACATTAATTATAATAAAATATAATTTTTAAATTGATTGACCAGATAGTAGTGTATTATTATTATGAAAACCAAATTTTAATTTTTTACGTGTTGCGACAATGTGGTATCACAATTTAAGCCTCACATTCCTTTCTTGCATGAATTTTTGTGCACTTTACAATATATAAAAACAAAGACTTGATGAACGTGAAAAATAATTAAAATCAAGTGATTCAAACATTTTTTCAGGCGTTTTAGCCATTAAATCTATACGAAATTGTTTACTACGACTAATATGTTGATTTTATTGTAGCATGATGAACCGAAGTTCAGATTCATATTTTCAAGTTAACTTTAATTATTAATTTTCATTCAACATTTGGTTTATAGCAATGATTCCCGACACTTCGTAAATAATTCCATTTTATTCGGTTCTGATTTAAAACCAGATACAATACAAAAACTAGATCTAAACTATAAATCCGGGTATAAAAATAATTCCGATTCCCAACTTCTAGATATTATTGCGTCATTGGTTTAGTTAATCCAGTGTTAACCTGGATTACACCGAAACCAAGTTTAACAAACAAGTAATCATTTACATCTAACCAAAGGCCTGTCCAAAAAAGATTTATACGACTATTTTGAGGGTTATATTTTATACTTTCGAATATATGTATAGTATGGTGCTTGTTTTTATGTATTTATACTTAAAAAAATTTACATTTATTATTATTTCATAACAAATATACATGTATGAAAAAAAACATACATTCAAACCATATTATGCAGGATTTCTATTTTGATTATTACGATTCAATAGTGTGGAATAAGAACTTTATCAATGTAGAACTACAGGACTATTTTACATAAAATTTCTTATCTAACATGGATCATATTTATACCATTTAATGCAACAGTTGCCCATACGCTTCCAAATGGAAGGCTAGTAATGGTGAATTTGATTTATCAAATGGTTGAGATACATCAAGATAAAAAAAATCTTTTGAGATTTGAAAAATTTCTAATTTAGTAATACCACCAAAACCGCCAAAAAAATAAAGCTTATCCTCTACAAGGATGGAAGAATGTGCCAAACAACCTTTAGGAGTAAATGATTCGATTCTCAAGATTATAGAACAAAGTACGAAAATAATTAACATGCAACGGCATTTTAATGATACGCTCATAATTTGTAATTAAAAAAGGTAAGTCAGAAATAAAAAAGCTAATGATGATCACGTGCCAGACATTCTTAAGTTTTGATAACTGCTGATAAACTTCTTCTTCAAGAACTAGTTAATTATTTACAAGAATATTTTAATTTGAAAATGAAACTGAATAGATGGAACAAATTTTGAATTTACTCATAAAGTAAGATTTCAATCAAGTAATTTTTTAGAACTTCAAATTTATTTAGCAAAATAAAATAATAAAATCAATTCAACGAGTCCTTTTGTACAGCTCGATCTTATAAGAACAGTACTAGGAATCATTAACTTTAAAATTTTTGTTAGTTCTTGTATATTAATCTCGAATTTATTTTTATAATTTCTGGAATTTGTCCAGAATTTGCCTTAGTGTCCAGATATGTCCGGAATCCACCATGTTTCGGTATAAATTCCGGACAATATCAAGACATCACGCGATGTCTGAAATCCACCATGTTTTGGTACACTTTCCGGACGATTTTGACATTTCCCGGACATTTTCCACATGCACTCGGACATTTTCAATAACATTTTCTGGACAATTATTTTATATAAGGGTATTTTGAACAAATTAAAACTTGTTGCAAAATAGAATATTACTTCATTTGTAGGAACGGGAAGACTTTACTTCTAGTTCTTGGTTCAGCTTTGAATCCAGCAAAATTTCTGTAATTTAATTCCAAAGTACTTTGTCAAATCTTTTATTTATAGAGTTTAAATGATTCAATCGAATACTGTAATAAAATTTATGATTTTGTAGGCGCGCATTAAGATCATGAAAAGTACTTTAGAAAGAATAATTTAATAATTTGCAGAAAAATACGACGTTTCGGTACGTTTTAAAATTATAGAAACAGTACGATCCAAAAATACTCATATACCCAAAGATAAGCCCTATTATTCCATATTCAATTACTGTTAGGTTTATTCATTAAAATAAGCTCATTACTGGAATTATGTATATTGATATGTATCACAAATTTAATGCACAAACTTTATAAACTGTAGATAAATTTCACTATTAAATTACTAATCCAGAATGTTAAATTACTACATTTGTTATTTTGAGAAATTTTTGTCGTTCATTGATCTAAGAAAATAAACTCAATGTACTGTACATGAGTTTTTCTTTATCCATTTAATTGATTTGTTATCGTAAACTTTAAAGAATAATCTTAATAATTTAAATAATAAAAAATGTAATGTTAATAGTTATAAATTATTATTATGCATTTAGTTAAAAAAGGAGGGAATTTGAAATTTTTATCTAATTTTAATTCCTAAAGCACATGACTGTGAAAATTTTTTCATCAAAATTTAGATTTCCTCTATTTTTATTGAAAACCGCTCACATCTTTTTGTTTTCGCTTTTGATACCATTTATAGCCCAGGATTACAAATGTCATTAAAATAACGGCACCTAAAATTCCGCTTATTGTACCAATTTTAATTCCCATTTTATTTAGCTCATTGTCATCATGAGTCACTATAACGCCTGTAGCTTTTGCAGAAGCCGAGGATGAAGTAGGATTGTATGTTGTATTTAATGGTGTGGGTTCCGTTTTAAATGTATCAACCCAGGTAAAGTTCCGAATATCTAATAAATAAAGTTTTGTGTTGTAATATGGCTCGATTCCATTTGGTAATGTGATGCTTCCTATATAATTAAATAAAACCATTTATTAATTTGTCATATATAAATTATTAAAGGTTACTACGAGAAGTCATTTACCAAATGTCACAATCATATAATTTTCAACCAAATCTGCTGAATGATGTGTAAGTGATGGGAATTCACCAATGTTTGATGATACTTGCGGAACGGTCCATTCAAATGGAGTTGTTTGAGTATTTAAAACAGCAATATCTGGCATGACTTTAAGATATTCGATGTCTGCGGTTCGTCCTGACCCACCATAAATAATGATTTTTCCATCGGAAACTTTATTTATAAAATGTAAATTGTCACTAAAGTTAAGAATAATCATAAAAAAAAAATAAAAATAAAAAAAAATTATACCTAAAATAGCTGAATGTTTTAAACGCGGTCCAATTAGTTCATTACTTTTTGTCTGCTAAAATTAATTAACAAAAGTCTTAAATTTCATTTTTTATAAAAGATAATCATACAAAGTATATTTACCATTACAGACCAATTTGCTGACTTTATATCGTAAAGAATAATTTGATCCATTGCACGTAATACACCGTTTACCAGACCTCCAACATATACAATCATACCATCTGGTAATAATGTTGCAGTATATTCACTTCGATTTTCGGGGGCGTTGAGGTTAAGTCCATATGACCATAATAAATCATTAGTATCTAAAATTACCATATCATTGAACCTTTTTTTACCTGTTTCTAATCCTGTTAAACTATTGGAAAATCCACCAAAGAAATAAATTTTTCCAGAATAAATAACGGCTTTCATATTCATTCGATTCTCTGGCTGTATTCCTGCGACTACTGGTACTTTCCATTGACCGGATTTTGGATTAAATATAAAAACCATTGAAGTAAATGAATTTTCATTATTTTGATCTTTTATGATTCCTCCAATTAAGTAAATTACTGGATTATCATCATCTTCACTTAATACAACAGTTGCACTACTACTTTTAAAACCCATTCCTGAGGTTGCTGTAAGGTCAGTCCATGGAGGAATCTTTGTATTAAATTGTTGAGATACGTCAAGAAAGAATACTTCATTTAAAGCATTGGAAGCAAAACTACCATCTTTTGTACCACCAAAGACATAAAGTTTATTTCCTACAAGTACTGAGGAATGACCATACCGACCCAAAGGAATAAATGGTTCGACTCCAATGAAGTGGTAATTAAATGAAATAAAAAACAAATAATATAATATAAAAGACATTTTTCAAAGATATTATTACTAAGTTGAATGCATGTTTGTTTATAAGTGAAAATTTGGTACTTGTGAAACTAAATTCAGGTTGACATTACGAATAAAACAACACAAAATTTGCTGCGTCATCATTCCTGAATTTATATTAGCGAGCTAAGATCCATATTAAATTCTTATTAGGTCAGCAATTGATTAGTACAATTATAATTGCGCTTAACTATCATAAATTTTCAATTTTCATATCTAAATGGACAAATAAACCTACTGAGTTTTCTTAAAAAAAAAAAAAAAAAAAAAAATTTAGTAACTATACTTTCCTTAAAAAAGAATTTGTATTCGATTATTCTGTACATAAAATAAATTCATATTCTTATTCGGAAATATATAATATAATAAAGAACTAACAATAAATCATAATATTTGTTTGGGTCGCACATAATATAAACAAAGTTATCGCCCCGATCATCAATCGGTACAACTTTGAATCGCATAATTTTACAAATTTGTATCTTAAAATAAATGGATTAGTAAATATTAATAATGATTTTTTTATACTCAGAATTATTATATAATTTGATATACAGTAAATTCCTTTTAAGATCGACAAAAGGAAGTGTTATGGATCGGAATCAATAAAAAAAAGCCGTTTTCTTCACAAATCATGTGGAATGTTACACACATTTCTTTCATTCATTTGGCCTTACCGCTTTCATACAAATTTTATGAAACATGAACTGTTGCATCTAATAACGATCCAAATATTTATTTATTTGATGGCTTAATGGTAGATGATAAACTACATCGATTTAATGTAAATTCTTCGACATGGAGTATCCCGTTAGCGGAATTTTACCTGAAAGACGAAGAGAAATGAAGGCTGTTTATTATAATGGAAAAGTTATATATTTTTGGTTGGAGTACCGTTGAATTCTTGGGTACTCCTGAGAACTTGTTTAATACTTTCGCTTTTTCATGGATATTTAGTTCTTCAGTACCTAGAGGAAGAGCTTCATATACCATAACATTATTGTCAAATGGCGTTATTGTATATATTGGAGGTTATAAATATAATGAAAACGGAGTTATGAGAAATGTAGATATTAAACAAATCGATCTTTACGATACAAATTCTTTAACCTGGTCATTAAAAGTATGTATGAATTCTATTGAAGAAAAATTTTCTTATTTTTAATTTCAACGTTATGATTTCAAGATGGCTTTAATAATTAAAATCCCTTCTCAAACATAAATTAATTTTTATGTAATCTATTAACGTAAATATGTGTGCGAAAATTTGTCGTTATTATTCGTAATAAAATATGCTTTTATTTCTAGTATACTGTATATAATTAGAGAAAAGCGATTGGAACATTTCTTCAAATCCTATCGCCGTTAAATAATATTTTGACAAATTTAATAATAGTAATTTTTAATTTTAATTCATTTATAAATGTTTAATAAAAAAAATTATTAGTTTTACATCTTAATAATTAATATTAACAAGCAGAATTTTTGTTATTGTCTATTAAATTTAAGATAATATACTGAACACATCTTTATTTATATATTAAGGTTATTGTACATAACACTTAGGTTTCGAATATCGTCGAACCTATAATAAATCAATAAATCGAAACTGTATATCGTACCGTCGAAAGTCGAAATTGAAACATAAGGTATAGAATTTTTGTCATTTGCTAAATGAACTACACGATACATTTATACAGTATTTGAACAGAACCCGTCAATATTTATAAAAATCGAATTCGATTTGACCCGATTATAATTCAACTCAGATTTGACTCGAAACTTTTGAGGACAATACTATTTTGTAAATAATAAATAAAATAAGTATCATAGTAATTTTGAATTGTGATTTAAAAAGTTTATTTATTTAAACTGTATTTTCGTTTAGGATGACAAAAATCGGTAATCGCTAAGGTCGTTCCAACATGTGGGAACTAAGCTATTGAAATCATCTTACGGGACCTATCAACCAAAAAATGAGATTTTTTATTTATGTTATTATATAATATTGGTTAAATTTCTATAGTCGATTATCTTATTAAGCAATTAAATTTCTCATTTTTTGTGTAACATCAGTCAAAAATCTAAAATTAGATTTTAGAAATGATCAACATATATATTTGGACATGATCGACAACAACAATATTAAAAAGTTAATTTAAAACCATTTATACCCCCCAGTAAAAAATATTTTTGTGTAACAATATCCCGTAGGGTGATTTTAATATTAATAGCATTAGTATAATAATGTCCTGTAAAATAATTTTAATAATAAAATTTATATTAGCAAAAAATTTTAAATATTATAAAATAATAATTTGACAAATTTTAGTATCGCCTTATTAATTAATTCGACTCGATATTTATTTGTTGGAAATGTTTACTGTTTTTCCGTAAGTGATTTTAATAGCTTAACCCCCATGTTATTATTTGATAGTTTTTAAATTCCTAAAGTGTTGGCTTAATTAAAACAAGTATTAAGGATGGACATAAGCTAAATGAAACATATAAAAAAGATCTAAAATTGATATATAGTTTATAAATACTGCTGCAATGTCAAATTTAAAAACTTTTTGTTAAACAGACAAATGTTTTAAGGAATAGGCGCAGTAATATGCGATTCATGATAAAATTCTTAAATAAAAGTGTAATTCGATGCATTTATCACATAATTTTGCATTGCATTAATGTTTGTTGCATTCTTTACATATATGTAAAAACAAAGAATTGCTGATCGGAAAAAAAGGATTAGATCTTCATTAATATGCAATTCTTGGTCTTTTTTTTTTTTTTTCTTTTAATTTCTACCTTTATGAATTATGAGCAAATTACTAAATTACCACTTTTTACATATTATTTTCTTGATTGGTTTTATGTTATTAGGAGTTGAATCATTTACTCCTGAAGGTCGTTTGGCACACTCCTCTATACTTGTAGGAGAAAAACTTTATTTTTTTGGTGGAACTTCGGTGGTTGATCATCTAATTGAAAAAGAATTTTTTTATCTTGATGTATCTCAACCATTTGATAAATCAAATGTACCATGGGTTTACCATACTAACCTTCCGTTTGGAAGCGTATGGACAACTGTTACATTGAATGGTATAAATAATGATCCAAATATTTATTTATTTGGAGGCTTTAAGCTCGATGATGATCAAACCGATTCAGTTACTTCAATTATACATCGTTTTAATGTAAATTCCTCAACATGGAGTATACCTCCTTTTAGCGGAATTGCACCTGAAAACCGAAGAGAAATGAAGGCAGTTAGTAATACTGGAAAGCTATTTATTTTTGGTGGAGGTACAGATAAAGCATTGGGTTCCCCGACAACCAAATTCTTTAATGATATGATCATTTTTGATACTGTCGGTTTAAATTGGACAATTATTTCTCCAATTGACGCACCTAGAAAACGACTTTCATATACAGCAACATTATTACCGAATGGTGTTATTGTATATATTGGAGGTTATGAAATTAAGGAAAACGTAGGCATCAATGAAGTAGATATTAAACAAATTAATCTTTATGATACAAATTCTTTAACCTGGTCATTAAAAGTACGTATGAATGCTGTTTCAAACGAATAAAAATCTTCTTTTATTTTTAATTTTAAATGTTTATGATTAAATAGATGGCAAATCTTTCAAGTCCGATTGATAATCGTTCTGCGCATACAGCTGTATTAGGTATTTATAATATATTATTATACTGTATATTATAAATTCATTTTTAAAATTTTTTTATTTGATTAAAAAGCCCCAGATGGTAAAATCATTATTTATGGAGGATCCAAAGTAATTGGTAATATTAGTAATGCTCGAGTTTTCCCAGACATTGTTATATTGGATACGAGAAAAGAACTCTTTGAATGGAGTGAACCACTGGTAACTTCAAATATTGGTACGGTTCCATCTCTTATAGCTCATACTGCTGATCTCGTTGGAAATTACATGATTGTAGCTTTTGGTGAGTCAATTTTTTGCATTACTTTATAGAAAATGTTGTTTCAATCTTTAATTATTTATTTTATGATAGGAAATATTACACAATCCAATTCTAATCCACTGGCACAAAAAAATTCTGAAATCTATTTAATGGATATAAGAAATTATACATGGGTAAATGCGTTTGATGTACCGATTAAACCGAAGAACAAAAATACAGCAAACCCTGTAAAAATTGCAATAGCAACAATTTGTGCAATTGTAGGTACTGGTGTCCTTTTAGTTTGTGGATTTTTTATTTATAGATGGCAAAGAAATAGGAGGGGACTCCAGGAGGATCGACATCTTAGTATACCTAGCACATTTATTTCTGAAAACAAAATCTAAATATTAATGTTTTATAAGGAGTTAAAGATGAAATACGCAACTTGGGAAATCTCTAAATATTATTAATTTATTTATATAAACAAAGAAATGAGTATTAATATTATAAGATTAGAATCGATTTTATTTAAATAAATCAAATTTGAATGAGACTTTGAACCTTAAAAGTTCGTTATCTAAAATAAATACTCTTAAATTTTTCTTCATAACAAAATAATTGAGCGAAATTCAGACGAATATTGATATATATCGATATATACATATAGCGCGTCAAAACGTCTTGTATAGAGACTATTACTTTGCATAAATAAAAAGTATTTTAATAAAAAAATTAAATTATACTTTATCACTAATTGTTTATTAATTTCATTTTTTTCAATTTAACCTCTTCAATAAAGCAATAAGGACGTGTCTTCTTTTTTCGGAATGGAAGTTGATCACGTTATTTATATAACAGACCCTAATTATTTTTAAATAAATCATAATTGATAATATAAAATATAATTATGACTTATCTTTGTATTGCAAGTAAACGAATTGTATGATGCTTGAAGATGTAATTTAGTAATAATTTATCAGATGTTTGATTATTTTTGTTTTTGTTTTAAAGCTTTATCTGATTTATCCCTTAAAAGTAGCAAAATTCCTGTCAAATTTATCAGAAATTTTAAAATGACAAAATTTTACGTATTTTTCATTGTAATAATTATTTTTAATTACAAGTTACATACCATAAAGATTTCATGTTTATAGTATTCATATTTGGTAAGGTGTGTTTGACATAAAAGGAAAGTTAAAATTACTACCGTAACGGTGAACTCCGTGATATTACAAAAATATTAAAAAAAACAAGATTGTCTAAATCATATGAAGATCATGATCCTATTTAGCTGAATGATAAATTTATAATTTTTAAAAGGATGTGAATTGGGGAAAAGAAGAGAAGGGGATGTAATTTCGATAATTATATTTATTTGCAAACGAATATTCGAATATCCTATTATTTTCAAACGGATACGAATAAATAAGATAAGATTATATACGGTATATTAAATTTATGTTTCTGCTGCTCTAAAAGTTTCTATGAGGAAAAAGATCTAATTAACTTAAGAAACAAATTAAAATAATTTGAAAAATTTTAATTTTTAATGTACTGTAGATGCAAATCTAATGATGACTAAAATTGAAGTAATGCAACAAAAACAATTTGAAAACGAACCCGATTAAATATGTTCACTTGTAAATAAATATGTTGTGACGATCTTCTGAGATTCAGTCTTAATCTTATTGGTCAATTTCTGCGTAACTATTTAAATTCTAATTTCAGAATATTAAATAAATATTTTGTCATTATTACTTCAGTTTTATTCAATCAATACCTTCTGCTCACAATACAAATTGTTTATAAATACATAAACGAAAGAACTGAATACAACACTATCTTGTAGTGTAATTCTGACCATTCCAAACCTGCATCTAAGCTATGTTTGTCAAAACAACAAATATTCCCATTAATACGCTAATTAATATCTCAAAAGCACTGGAACTAAAATAAAATACATTCGATCAAAGAGTTTTGGATAATAAATAAACCTATTCTAACTATTTTAATTAAAATAACTACAAGTTGGATTCCATTATAGTTCCCTGGCAAAACTCATTTTAGCAATTGAGAAAAATCGAAACCCTATATTTCGACGGATTTGTTAATATAGTTGACTTTTGACAGGGATTTTATTATGGTTTTGACGGGTTTGCCAATAAGGTTTTATTACAGTTTTGCCAATGATCCCGTCAAAACCCGAAAGCTTTGCCAGGCAACTATAGATTCCATAAACAGCTGCATTTAAAATAAGCAAAAACCTCTTGATTAATTCATCGTCGTAATTTTGGAACATTAACTTTAACAACATCAAGGTTGTTTTCCTAATTTAAAAAGGAAGAATATAATGGAAATAACGAAGAAAAAATTAGTTGGATTTAGTAAATCATTACTTAAATTACGTAAAGTGCTGATAGATCAAGATTTTCTTCACGCTCTTCATGAATAAATTATAAATAAATTGCTTTCAAATTAGCCAACCTGTTATATTTCTTCTATTTCCATGAAGATAATGATTTATATGTTCTTTCATCTCTCACAGCTTGAGAACCAACATGAGATATATTTTAACAAACGAACAGATATCAAACTGGTTACGCGTCATGTTGGTGTCAACTATTATTTCGATGTAAATTCTCACCTTAATTTTCACCTACAACACATGTTAAAAAAAAAAACATGTTAGTTAACCATCAAAAACGAGGTATTGATATAATACCATTACAACAATCATAAGACACGTACTTGAAAACATCACTTCAATTGGATTAAGTTTACTGATCTCAAATGCCTTAATAAATTCAGAGAAGTCATTTAAGTTATATATAACAATTTCCTTATTCGCACGTAGAGTCAATGTTGATGCATTACATGAAAGTCTTTATTTTGTTCTCACTGCTTCAAGAAAATCAAGGAAATCAATAAAATCATCGCCAGAAAGTTCAATAATTTTATTTATGTGACGACCTTCAAATTTATACCAGATAGGATAATTTTGGTATTCATTTTTTTTCGTTAAAGTGTTGAAAAAGTTAAAGAGAATACCGTTTAGTAGATTTTTCTGTTTATTTATATCCTATAATATACTTTAATGTACACGTGATAAATGTTACGAAAAAGGAAATTTGTTGATAACGTTGTAACAATTTACTTCATATGTAGATTAATATGACCTGAAACTAGAATTAGCTGCGATGCTTAATATTAAAGTTCGACTTTTCATAAAAAATAACACTGAAACACTATAAGAGACGCAATGATGTTGAGATTTCTAAAGATAAGCGAGACACAAATTTCATAATAGTTGGTACATTAAAAAGAAAATTTCCGTGATAAGTACTTTTGAATTCTTTAGACGCGCTTACAATTATACCTTCATCAACTGCAGTCACCTCATTTAGAAAGAGGTTATATTAGATCTTTATTATGTAACGTGCATTGAATGAAAAGCTAATTTTATTTATTATATTCCTATTTGTCATGATGTAGCAGAACAACTTGTATAAATTTGGAATTGGATCGATCACCATAAGGTGATGACTTTGGTCAAGTTTCTTTATTATCAATACTTTCTTCAAAGTGCACCGCCATCAGCATATTCCATTACTAACTAATATTTTTTCAATACTTGACCTTGATTTTTTAAAGTAAAAAATGTCATGTACTGTATATATAAATAAAATATAAAAAATATATAAACCTAATTATGATACCTTGATCTGAAATCGAAATCCCAAAGGCAGATAATATTTCCATGAAAATCAACTTTCAGCTGATGTACATGTACAAGCGCAATTATTATAAATTTAACTAATACTAAATAGACCAAAAAAAAAAACGTCATAGCGGAACTGTTAATTATATGATAATAATTTTAAGGCGAGATGTTGCGAGCTGCCAATAAAAATCACTTGAATATTGCTAAAATTTCCAACTTTGAATTATTAACCAGAGTCGATAACGAACACGTGAACTACCCAATCAAAAAATTATATTCAAATATTTTTTTCCGCAGTATCGCATGAATTTGTTCCTCCGGTTCGAGAGTTTCTTTAAACTTCAAACCCAACTTAGAGGATTCTGAACAATGATAATGAGGTACTAATCCGTGGAATAATTATTGATCTTTCGTGTGATAAATTCCACAAAAAAAAAGTTTGAAAAATTATGTCGCTAATTAAGAACCTTCTCTCATATATAGTCAATCAAAAAAAAAATTTTTTTTTAGAACTGCCAAGAATATTATCTCTTAATTTATAGTACGTAACTGAAAATGACCATCTATAGAAAGAAATAATTTCGAGGTAAAAATTTTGATCAATATAATTCTAGTCCGAAATTTTTTCTAGATGCAGGTCGAACAAATACTGCAAAGAAAAAAATTTTTTTATTTACAGTAAATTTTTCTATATTAAGGGATATTTGTTTACTATAAATAAATTTATTGACTTTTTTAAAAATATTGACAAATTATTGAACTATAAATGTTTGCATTTATTTATCAAACGTTTTAATTTTATGCTATAAGTTTAATAAACGACTCTATAACCGGACTTATAAATCGGTCTAGAATGAAATTAGAATTAATTTAGGACCAGTACTTACTAAAGACCGATTTTAGGTCAGGTCCAGGACTGACTTATGGACCAGTTCGGTCCAAAGAAAGACGAAAGAGGTCTTTTTGGACCGATTCAACCCTATAATCTTGAGGGATAAATAAACTATTTTTCTGGTTATCCGCAAATATTTGATAAAAGAAATTAACTAAGGTTATATATATTTGAGAATATCAAAATATCAAAACAACCAAATAAGTGGGCTAAGCTATTAAAATCACCTTACGGGATAAGAAATAAATGATGATTAAAAAAATGCTGCGCTACAGTAAACATTTCCAACCAATAATAAATTGTTCTATTTTTAAATATTGAGTCAATAAGACGATACTAAAATTTATTATTTAAAATTTTAGCATTAAATTATTATTTTATAATTTTTGAAATTTTTTGGACTAATTTTTATAATATTTGAATACAATTTTGTACGTTTTGCTATTAAAACCACCCTGCGGGACATTGTTACACTAATTTATTAGAAAATTCAATTTTAAAAGAAAAATTATTTTTTATATTTATTTCTTTAAAAAAATATATATATATATTTGCTGTGGTATTAAATCACACATTCAAATAATGGTTAAAGTTATAAGGGTCCGAAACTTTTTTAACTTTATTAAATAATAATGTTGATAATTTCCAAATTTTATGTTAATCATTTCTAAATTCTAATTTTAGATTTTTCAACTGATGTTACACGAAAAAATGAGAAATTTTGATGGCCTTATTGCTTGCTATAATAATATCAACGTTTATATATCATATTATAATATGATTCAAAAATCTCAATTTTGGTTGGAAAGTTCTTGTAAGGTGATTTTAATAGCTTAGCCCCCATATATGAATTTCAAGCCTATAAGAAAATATTATAATTGATAAATTTTTTATATAGTATTCTGTAATTTTTTATAATTAATAATGACTATAATAAATCATTTATTAGGCAAAATATCATTTATCAGGCATTAATATTAACAAGCATTATTTGTATTAATAAAATTGCATTAAAAATTTATATATAGGGACTCTCATAATAAAGAGGATGAGAATTCCAATTGGACTTTAAGATTTTGTAATAGCTATATGCTTAATGTGCTAAACTTTTTTGGAACTAACTATTTTATTTATATTATATTTTTGTAAAGGCATATGATTTTTCATCCTCTTTTTGCAGTAAGAGTTCCCATATAGAATAATTTATATAATAAGTTTTTTTTTTCTTTCTTTTTTTCTTTTTATTTGTATTTAATTTAGATGAAAATTTTTGCAATAGCCTTTATTTTTTTATTTAATAGTTGTGAAACTATACTAAAAACTATTGGATGACTATATAATTTAAACTAAATATAATATAAAATTTAAATATAATAATATCGTTATCATAAAAATGCAAAAATACTACATAACTGAAATAAGAATTTTCATTTGTTATTTTAAGATAATTACGTATTCAGCTAATAAACTGTAACCTAAAATTGTCATTGCTTCAACTTCATCATTCTAACATTAATATTAATTGAATTGCTATATTACATTCTGAATAATTAGACTATAGAATAATATAACTTATTAGAAACCTTTAAATATCCTAATAAAAAATAAATAAAAGAACTATTATATATAATATATCTGTCACAAGAAAGATTTGTAGATATATATCTAAAAAATAGTAAATAATAACTTAATCACAAAACATTAAATAAATCACTTATTTACACTGATCAAAATTAAAAAAATCAGACATGCGAAAAATCAGCCTAAAATTGGCCTAAAATCAGCAAATTATCAAAAAACCAGTCTAGCTGATTGGCATATATTAGAAATCGGCCAAGAATTGGCTAAAATTCAACCTATCTTATTTATAACCGATTAGTATATGTCAAAAATCAGCTAAAATTCAACCTATCTTATTTATAACCGATTGATGTCTGATTTACATCTATTGATATACATTAAAAATAGATTAAAATATTTCAAAATAAAATAAAATTCAGAAGGAAATATAAATGATATTTAGGATTAACAGCCAAATAATACTAAAAATATTCAATTTATTTTTACAAATAGTATTTTTTATTAATTAGATTAACAGCCAAATATTCTTTTGTATTTCGCTAGGCTGAAATTCAATAGTTAATCAGTACAAATCGATCCAAAATATGATGAACTAATATTATACAATTATAACTTTCTGAATAAAATTCAGTATTCCATAATTCGACATTACATGTTTCTTCTTCGCTAAATAATACTATATATTTGAAGAACTTGTAGATTTATACCAATGAATAAATGCTAGAAAATGTTTAGCCTTTTCAAATTGTAAATCGACCTTATGTGTAAAATAATATTAGACTTGGTCAGGATAACAATCAACTGTATCATCATTTATAATAAATTTGACTAAAATATACGAATTTTTACATATCGTAAAGACATTGACAATCTAAAAATTTTAGAACCAATTTAACACCTTCTAAATTGATTCATTTTAACCTAAATCATTATACCATCTTCTGAATCCTTATTAAATGGCTTTCTAAATCAAATGTAGTATAAATCGCATTGTAGTATTCAACTATCAAATCAAGCATTTCTCTTGAAATAATTATATTATCAAATGATGGTTTAGGAATTTGCCAGATAATGGTTCACTACCAGTAACATTTGATTCCTTAATATTTCGTGAATTTATCTAAAATTGATGGATTTTATCAAAAGAAAATTCGTCTATATCTGAAAGAAAACCAATTGAAGGCTAATTGTCTAGCAATTCAAACCCTTTTATCTCAATACCACCAGAACTTATAATACTGTTACGGTCAGTTCTTTAAGATGCTTATGAGTGATAAGTGAAGCAATATTTATGGGTGATAAGCAGAAGGTTTAATTTGATATTTAGATTTAGAAGCGTGTTGGTAAATTAACAGTTTATTTAATAACTATAACAATAGAGTACTGCCTCAGTCGGCACTCTGTACTATACAATTATGTTAGAGGGATTAAACCAAACTATTATATAAAACTATATGTCAGACACCCTGCTAAGCTAAAAGAAATGGTCCTTTATTTATATAAAATGAAAAATATAAAGTTATCAAAGATATAAAAGAAATAAATACAATAAATAAAAGATATAAAATATAATAAATATATGAGATAAATAAGATAAAATAAATAAAAGAAATATATGCTATAGACGATATAGATGACATAGAAGACATATATGATTTCTTAGGGATCGACGTTATCCTTTAGATCATCATCATCCATGTCTTCTTTCGTGTAATAATAGGTTTTCAAAATGAGAAAAAGAGAAGAAACCGATTTCAATCAAGGCTGATATATTTTCTGGAATTAAAGCTATATTTACTTTTGACATATGTTCACCGAAATTATAGTCTTAAGGAAAAACTTCTATTAGATTGAGACATCTGATATCTGGATTATTCATAAATGAAGAGATCTTTCCTGAAATGATCTGATATGTTTGGTAAAAGTTAATATAATAATAAAATACTACAATATTCTAAAACAATACAAATTTACCATGTTTATAGCTTTTTGAATAATATTGTAAAAAGATTTAAAAATTGATGATTGAACTTTTGTTCAGAAACTAATTGCTGTTCTATATCATTCAAGTTGAATTCATTTTGAATAATCTATCGTAAAGTAATAGTAATAATATGATAGTTATCATTTATCATATTTTTATTTTTGTCTTTATTATCTTACTTAATCAAGATCGTTCTAGAACTAAAATCACATGAAAGAGAAATAGTGATCAAATATTCCTCTACTACTTCTTTCTATATTGATATTATGTTAGGTTCTTTGATTCTTCTAAGATGATTGAATAAACTAAGTGTATTCATGTTACTCATATCAATCATTTTATTAAGTTTCTTTAATACTTTTCAAGATAATCTCAAGATAGTGATTTTCAATTAATATTTTTTTTCTTAAAATTTTCCAGTTTTTGCAACGTGAATTTCTGCCTTACTTCTTTCTCAAAGTCAGTTTAGAGGCACTTTTTCCTGTAAAGTAAAAAGTAAGTAAACTATCTGAAATAAATAAAAATAATAATTTATACTTACATTACTAATAGCAGCAAATTTCTTAGTGTCTTATCACTAATTAATGCATAATCTGCAAGTACCTTTTGTTTAAGAGCTGCTCCTTGAGGTCTTTTGATTACAGGTAGAAAGGCTATCAAATTAACCATATTCATTTTTATTGTAGGTGTTCGTTTGATTCAACTTTAAGTCAATCCAAGAGGATATCATGCTCCTTCTGATAATATGAAATCTATATGACTTAAAAGTGCAACTGTGTGACAATTTTTACCTCTGTCTGGGCTAATTTTAATTGGTTTTTTACGTGTAGAGAAAATAATAATCCTAATTATGTAAAGATGAGTAATGGTGATAAGTAGAAGCAATTCCTTTAGAATAATATTTCTATTAGACATGCAAAGACAAAATTTATGAAGGGATTCATTATTGAGATATTGTGTAATTTGCTATCCTAAGGTAGGTTCTCTTTCTGCAGTGAATTTGGATACTACTAGACCCTAAAAAATGCAGCCATCTTGTTGCTTTTTAAAGGTTTTCATTTGCAAAAGGATTGCCAAAAGCTGAATTAAATACTTCATTCACTCTTGATATGAATTCACTATCAGGATCTTCTAAAAATATAAGGCTCTGGCCATTCTCTTTACAAAAATCTAGAGCTGGCAAGGAATCTACCATTCTTAAATATTTTGTTTATAAAATATAAGATGCAAGAGTAGTTAATTAATTGCTTAACAAAAAAAAATTTTTAAAGGTTATTTACATATTGATATACCTGTTTAACCATTTTCTTATTGCTTAATACTCTTTTTTATTTTTTATTACCTAATAAAATACTAGTGTGAGGTTCCATAAAAGTGCAAATAAAGTAAGTGATTATTTTCTGAAAATGTGAAATGGTAAAGGCTAATATAGTATTCAATTCTTTTATTTATGTATTTATAAATAATTTTGTATTGCAGAATGTTTTAATTTAATAATTATTAAGTAAAAGTGAAGTAATTGTGATAAGTATTTTATTTAATAATATCAAATTAATCAGTATTACCTTAATGTTAATATTCTACACTTTCGTAATATTAAAATATTAAACTAAATAAATTTCAATCAAAAAACTCTGATTAATTAAAACTGTGCAATTATAATTACAAAAAAAATTAAATAAAATAATAATAAAATCAGAATTAAAAATATAATAAAGTATATAAATATGAAATATAAAGTTTAAAATGGTGAAAAAATATTAGTAAAAAAGAATACATGCATCTAAAAGAATAATAATGAAAAGAAAGATTTACCTTATTTGAGAGAATGAAAATCACCAAAGAACACTTCTAAAGAATACTTATCTTAAGATCTGCTTCTAAATTAATAAAAAAATAAAATAAAAATAAAAATAAAAAAATTAAACAAAAAATAAAATGAAAAAAAATGAAAAAAAAAAAAATATAAATATAAAAAAAATAAAATAAAAAATAAAACAAAATGATCGAAATAATTTTTAGTTAGATATATAGAAAACTGATACTATACCAGTTTTCATATACTCTTAATTAAAGTTCTTAAACTGGATCTTAGGAGTCTAATTTATATTAGGTCTAGATCCAGTTTTCACGCTAATAAAAGAACTCAATTTCTTTCAAGTTACTTTAAATTGCTTTTAGTTTTGTTTAAGATTTTACAATATACTATATATATAAATTCTAACCACCTGACGCAACCTTCTTCAGGTCAATCATTATTAGGTCATCTGATAATACCACAAGGTCAACCACTAATTATAACACATAATATTTCAGAATCACAATTCAGAATCTAAAACGATCCAAACTGTCTAAAAGAAAGATAAAATTAAAATTAAAAAACCAGTTAATTAACAAAATTATAATAATAAAAATAAATAGAAGTCTTATTACAAAATTTCAAAATATCTAAAAAAAAAATAATAATAATTAGATCAAAAATCATAGAAAGTTGAAAAAAATCTACATATTGAGTAAAATAAAACTGTGATCGAATTTAATACAAAAAAAGTATTTGTTCAATCACTACGTCACAAATTGATTAAAAAAAGTTAAGAAAATAACTCTCATTATTCTTATAAAAAATAGGCAAAATTTTTTAACTTTTTTATTCTCGATGTAACTAAATATAGGAGAACAAAAAATCTTTCTTAACTATACAGTATAATGGCAAATATCTAACATATTGAGCATACTATTAAGGAATTATTTTAAAAGACTAATTAAATTCATTTGTTTGATGATACTTTATAAGGGATAAAAGCAATTCTACTTTTTCTTCTTATTTTTTATAAGTATTTATTATATATTTTTTTTGTATTCTATTAGAATATGAATATACTATTACATGAACTTAAGTATTATAAAGTGCCTTTAACTTAAGTCTAAATTTAATATGTTTCTTCTGTATAAATATGAGAATAAGTAATAAGAAATAAAGAAATTTCAAATACAAATCCTTCTCAAAAATTTTTTTTTTTTAAGAATTGAAATAATCAATTCGATTTGAAAATATATAATGTAATCATTTACCAGGTCTTTTTATTATACAATATTTTAATTTAAATTTAGCTTTAATCTCAATCATATTGTGACCATATCTTTTAATTGTTACTTGATCAATCTCGATACATTGAATAAAATAAAATATTCTAAAGTATTACAATATCAATAATTCTTTATAGTAATTCAAACCTCTAATTCCTTAATTAATAAAGGCTTTGGGTCAAAAACTAACTATAAAAAACTCTAACATTGTAATATAATTATAATAATTATGATAATCTTTTACTTGTAATTACAAAATAAACTTTAGTTATAAAAGTAGGTCTCAAGTCATTTAATTACGACTAACTAAGTTAAACTTGATTTTGATCAATTCAACAGCAGATTTAATTTAGATCTAAATTTTTATAAATCTTTTTTGATTTTCTTTACTAATTTTTTTTACAAGTTGATTATATTATTGATAAAAAAATCTTCTTTTTTTTGTTTAAACAAGCAATACATAGATTTATATAAATATAATTTTTTTATTTAAGTCAGAAAAGATGCATATTTATTATTATTATTATTATTATGCGAGAAATTCAAAAATTGATTTAATAGGAATTACATTTAAAAAGCAAAATTTTCAAAAGTTTGCATATTTTTTTCTACATTTTAATTGTCTATATAAATGTAAAAAACAGTATTTTCACGATATCATTTTTTTAACTAAATAAATAAATTAATTTATAATATTAGATTTTTTTTGTCATTTACATAATGCTATTAATAACTTTTTGTTTATTAATACTCTTCATTTTTGTTTTTTGAAGTTTTGTAGAATTGTTTGTTTTGACAGATTTAAAAGATCGAGTATATAATCTAAATTTAATTTGATTTTTAAAGCTAACTTTATTTGGTAAGACAAGAAGCAGTTAAAACATTTTTAAGTTATCCAAGTAGACTAGATAATTTATGGAAAATAAAAATGGTAGAAAATCTGAGTAAAATAGAGTTTTCTATTGATAAATTTCTATAAAATAAAGCTCATTCAAACTAAAAAAAAATAAATGATTTTAAAGACAGTTTAGAAAAAAAACAAAGATTTAATAATGAGAATTATGAAATTAGAGTAAAGTTACATTCACAATTCAAATATTTAGAAGAAATATTTAGAGAGCGAAAAGAAGATACCAAGGGTAATATTAATAATTTAGAAAAATATTAGAGAGAGAGAAGAAACTAAAGCCAATATTAATAATTTAGAAGAAAAGATTAGAGAATGAAAAGAAAAGTAAGAAATTATTAATAAGAATCAGAAGTCTTTAATCAATTGTTTATGATAATACTATTGATAGTTTTATTATTGGTAGATTTATTTATGATAGTTTTACTAGTACAGATACTAATAATGATAACATATTTAACATCTTAGATGGATTGCAAGGATATTAAAAATTCAATTGTAAAAATTCTTAAATAACAAGCTTACCAACATTATTCAACTCCTTAACAGATCTCTTTGTCATAAAACTCTTCTAATATTAAAACCTTTACATGAAGGTAAGTTCTAACGCAATAATTTAATTAATTTTTTTTATTTTTTTAAAAAAATACTAATATAAACTTACCTTGTAAAATAATCTAATATCTACAAAAAGGAAAGAGATAAGTAATTGTTAATGAAAATTGAAAAATTTCTTTTTAGTTAAATAGATGAATTAAAATGTATGCTGATATAGTAAATCTTAACTAATAAATTATTATTTTATTTTTTATTTTAGAAAAAAATTAGCTCAAAATTTTTCCTTTTATAATACTTTATTTCTTAAATAGTAACTGATAGAAGGTTAAAGATTAAAGTATTATTACTTTAGTTGAGACATGCTACAAATTAAGCATTTATTATTTAATTGTAATATAATTTATATATTATTTTTTAATAAAATTCAATAGATATTCTTATATACTATATTATATCAAATACAATGAAAATTAGGAGTGATCATTTATGGCTTAGAGTCTGATACATTCTCTTTCTTGTGAGTTTTAACCTGCTAAATCCAAATTGAATTATTTTGATTGTATTAATATGTTGGTTTTTCTAAGTTACTAAATTAGAATTTGAAATAATCACATTCAAACAATGTTAATGACTTAACAAAGTTTAATTAATAGTTTCACAATTGCAATTTAATTTACATATTTTTTCTAAATAATACTTGCTACCTCTACGTGGTGTTTAGGATTAACAGTTATAGATTATTTTATATCTGGCTAAATACAAGTACTGTATTATATTAAAAAATTTTTATTGTTTATATCATGCATTGCATTACATATTATTTATTATATTACATTATTTATTTCATGTTATGCATTACATTACATTTATTTATTATTTAATAAAAATTTTTATTATAAAAGAAGTTAGAAATAAAAAGTATTTTATTATTTATTTAAAAATTACTTATGGTATCTTATTTTATATTTAAATAAAAAATAAAAAATAAAAAATTTAAAATTCATTATGTCTAAATAATTATCTCATTAAGCATATGCATATTAAAATAAAGCTCTTAAGAATATAAATGATAATATAGATAAAATAGATGATTTAGATAATTTAAATAAAATTAATAGTTTAACTAATTTGTTTGATTTAACAAAATATAGAATACAAGGTCAAACAAAAGAATTATCTGCTTCAGAAAAATTTCATTATATAAATCAATTTTGAAGATATGTTGATCTTCATTTAGAAGATTGTATATCATCAAAAAATATAAAATAAAATGTGATATTTCTTTAAAAGATTTATTAATTTCAATATTAATTAGAGAAATAACACCTAAAAAAATATCTGAAGTTCCTTTAAAATATTTAAGTTTAATTGATAATATAATAAAAAATAAAATAATTAATGATGATGATGATGATGATGATGAAGAAAATGAAAAAGATAAACATGAAGATAAACATGAACATGAACATGAATATAATGATGATAATAATAATAATAATTATGATAATAATAATATTAATAAAAATTATGGAAATCATTTGGTAAATAGTTAGGTTTAAAAAAATTAATTAAAAAGAAAACAATTAGAAAATTTATTAAAAATAAATAGAGAAGACTTTACTATAATTTAAAAAATCAAAAAAATCAAAAAATAATATTTGATATTAATACTATTAATAAAAATATTATATTTAAATTGTTGAATAAATTAAAAAATTATTATTATTTAACTAAATCTGAATGTATTGTAGATCAAAATAATCAAACATTAATACATTTAGAAAATATTAATAATAATATTATTATTTTACAAGTAACAAAAGCTATTAATGATTATTAATTTTATACTTTAAATAATCCATCTCATAAAAGTGAATCTTTTTGGAAAGATATAGCAGAACATTTTGAAGCTTATAGAAAATATATTAGTTTTCCTTATATAAGTGCAGATATGGCAAGTAGTCATAATATAAATCATTTAAAATATGTAAATAAGTTAATTATTGTTTTTGAACCATTATCAAATTGTATTAATCAATTTGTCAAAGAGCATTATAATAATTTATACACAAAATTAAGCAATTTTTCTTGAGGTTCATTTGCATCAAAATCTTTTAGAATTTTTCCAATAATTTTAATAAAATAAGTGATTTTTATTAGGATAAAAATAATGAAGCCAATTGTTTTTGTATTTTAATTGCTTTAGGAGATTATAAAAAAGGTGAAATATATTTTCCTCAACTTAACATTATAATACCTTTAAAACTAAAACAAATTTTAGCATTTTATTCTCGTTTATTATTATATGATAATTGTATATTAAATAAAGGTATTAGACATAATATTATTTATCATTTATATAAAGTAATGTTAGGTTTACCAGAATCTTCTATTATTAAAATTAATAATAAAAGAAATAATTCTTCTAAAGATAATATACAAAAACTATTTAAAGTTCCTAAAAATTTGTCAATAAAGTAATTTAATAATCCAAAAAGATTTCAAACTAAAATGGAATTATCTAAAGATGAAAGAAGATCTAATATTGATAAGTAATATTTTAAATATTATTATATGAAAATTAAAAATAATTTAATTTAATAATAATTTTTTTTTTTAGATTTAAAAAAAGTTAGATTTGGTTTAAAAGCAAAAGATAAAATAAATTAAATCTTTTATAACTTTTTTTATTAATTAAATATATATTTTTTTTAATATCATTAATTTAATAAAATATATTTATTATTAAAATATAATAACTTTAAATTAAAAATAAAAATCAATTTTATATTTATTATAGAAATGAAACTAAAAATAAAAAAATGCAATTAAAAAAAATTTCAAAAGATAAAAAATATTAAAAAAAATAAAAAAATAAAATTTTTATTTAAAAATACAATACAAAATTATAAAATATATATGATATTTTACTATTACTATTACTATTACTAATTCTATCTTTAAAATATATATATTTTTTATTAGAATTTATTTATATTCTAAATAAAAAAAAATTTAATAATAATTTTAAAATGGAATTTATATTTAAATAAAATAATAAATTTTTTATAATAAACTTACTTACACATAAAAAAATAAAAATATTTTTATAAATAAAATATTAGATCATTTTATTAATATAAAAAATAATATTAAATAATATTAAAAAAACTCTAATCATCTTACGTTAGAATAAAAACTATAGAATTATTTTTCTTTTGTTCTTTTAATAAAGATATTAATACATAATATAATAAAGATAAATTAGTAATTATTATATTTTGTAAAAATAATAAATTTAATTACTAAACATTTATTTAATAATTGTACAGAAATTTCAGTAGATTGAAGATAATAATATTTATGAATATTAACCTTATTTTAATTAGAACATTTAAATATAATATATAATTCCAAAACTAATTTAATTAGTTTTAAAACTTTAAAGTATTCAATAAATATCATAATTAATTTCTTATCATAATTTTATCTCATTATTTATCTTTTTTTTTATAAATTATAAATTTCAACTAATAAGGTTATATTTGGGTTGATTGCTAGGAAAATCAGGTTCTGGGAATTTTTTAACAAAATTAAGATTTTTATTGCATTTTAGTTTTTGATGTTATTAGATTAAAATATATTAAGCTCTTAATTTAAGTGAAAAATTTCTCGGAACCTGATTTTCCTAGAAACCCTCCCATTTGTTTTAATAATTTAAATTTTACAAACATTAGCTTATTTTAAAGATTTGATATCCTAAATTTGTGATTTTATTTTAACAATTTTTTGACTAATTAATTATATTTTTCACATTTTTATATTTTTCTTTTTTTTTTATTTCTTTCGGTTTGTTTATTTATTTATTTTTTTTTTAATTCCCAATATTTTTTATTGAAATTTTTTTTTTAATTGATTTTTTTCTTTTTTTTCTTTGTTTTATATTTTATTATTATTTTTTTTTTATATTTTTTTATATTTTTAATCTTTTTTTTTTATTTCTCCTTATTTTTGTTTTTTTTTATTATTTAATCTTTTTTTATTATTTTTATTTCTCTTCTACTGGACTTTATTATTTTTATTTTACTCCCATCAGACTTTTTATTTTCTTTTTTTATTATTTTTTTTTAATTTATTTTTTTAAGTTTTTTTTTGTATTTCTTTTTTTTATTCTTTTTCATTTTTTTTTTGTTTTATTTTTTTTTGTTTTTTTTTGCAATTCGTTTTTTTATTTTTTATTTATATTTTATTTACGTTTAGTTTTTTTTATTTCATTTTTATTTTTCTTTTAAGATTTATTTTTTTTTTTTTTGCTTTTTTTCAAAAAATAAAATAAAAAGAATGAAAATAAAAATAATAAATTTAAAAAATAAATGCATACTAATGGCGAAGTAAAATATCATGTGATAAATACAAAATTTGGCTGTATCGTACTGGTTTTCCATATACTCAAAGTGAAAAAAAAATAAAAAAATGATCGGAATGATATTTGGTTAGCAAATGGAATTTAAATTATTATATTAGTCTATATGGCTTAAAAAAAAAAAAGTCAAAAAAAGTCAATTTGAAAAGGCCCTATATAATTATACTAATTACCCAAACTATATATATTTTGATTATGAAAAATGAAACTACAAAACAAAGTCTTGCCGAGATCATCATCATATGTAACTCGGATAGAGTGGCATTTGATCTAATAAAAGTGTGCTATAAAAAGTTAGAAGCCACTATGTTTATATTTCTTTCTGGTTTTTTTTTTTGCTTCACGATATTGACCAACCATTTTTCTCACAGAAAAATATATAATAAAAATTCAAATATTCCTCTTAATCTTTTTTTATTTCTTTAAAGTATGTCCGAGTCAAAAAAACTTGGTGAGCTTGTAGTTATCGCCATCAGGGCTGTAAGTACCTTAAATATGAAAAGAAACAGATCACGATCTCCATAAACTTAAGTACCGTTTCTCAAATTTAGAAAAACTTAGCTACTCGCGATATTATCGGTAAAGGAGATCCGTTTGTTACTTTTCGTATAGGTGAAGAAGCAAAAAGAATAAAGGCAGAAAAAAAGGGTGGACAACATCCTGAATGGGATGAAGAAGTACGTTTTGACCTTGTGGATAATCCAAACAACAAGAAAATGAAAATTCAGGTTCTTAACGAAGATAAAAGAGAACATATCCTTATTGGTGACTCTTTTATAGATTTATCTCAAGTTTTAGAAAAGGGAGAGTGGGATGGTAATTAATATTTTTTTTTTAAAAAAAATCAATAAAAAATCAATAATCTTCATTTGAAATACTTATCTAGTTTTAACTTAATTTAATTAATAGATTGGCACGAAATTAAATATCGTAACAAGTATGCTGGCGAGGTCTTCCTTGAGATGACATTTTATTATGCTGTAAGTTAATTTTTAATAATCGTATTAGGTCATATAAGAGATTGTAATTTTATAATTATTTATTAGGATG
This sequence comes from Funneliformis caledonium, assembly GCA_910591825.1. Classification (NCBI taxonomy): domain Eukaryota; kingdom Fungi; phylum Glomeromycota; class Glomeromycetes; order Glomerales; family Glomeraceae; genus Funneliformis; species Funneliformis caledonium. The sequence continues at coordinate 26,303 of CAJVPQ010000126.1, forward strand.
CACCGCCACCACAAAAACAATTGCAAGCACAACATCAACGACCACAACCTACAAGTGCACCCCCTTCTATACCTTTTCAACCTCCTCCACCTCAACCAAACTCTTACGGACCAAGCGCAACACCTTACCCTCCTGTTGTGACGAATCAACCACCTATGTCGGCTCCATCTGCTGTTGGATATCCTCCTCAAAATGTTTATCCTTCATCTCCTCCCCTATCTCAACCACCTCAATTCTTTGGTCCTCAACGGACTCAATCGCCTGTTTCTTCTCAATATCCACCAGTGGTATGGATATTATACAACGAAATGTTTTTTTTTTCTTTAAAAAAATCTTTTTTAAAGTAATTTTTAATTTTTAATTTGAAACAGTCAACTTCGGTATATCCGCCACAAGCACAAGCATCACAAGTACCAAATGTATACCCAACACAACAAGCACGAGGATATCCTCAAATGGGAGGAGCTTATCCGCCAATATCTTCTCCTCCTGAAAGCGGTAATCTAGCTTTTCCAGTACCAGTTCCGACCCCTGGTGGAGCGTCACCATTTGGCGGACCATATCCTTCATATAATGCATATCCTCCATCTTCAGACTTTAATACTTCACCTCAACCTCCTTCATCTGGCGGTTATCAACAATCTCCTTATCCACCTAATAATGCTTATCCTCCGTCATCCGGAGGAAGCACATATCCACCACCACCACAAAACACCTATAGTCAAGGTTACCCTTACCCGCCTAATCCTAATCCTTATCCGCCAAATGGTCCTTACTAATTATTTTAATGAATGAACAATATCATTTTAAGCTATTACTGAAGTTTTTGGATTTATATTTTGAAGAGTTGAAAGCATTTCTTTTTTTTGCATTATTGAATAATAAAATATTTTATTGTAAATTTTTTTTTTGCATATGATTAAAATTGAATCCATTTATTTATTTAATATAGAAAAAAATTATATATATATATATATATATTTATTCTTTTTCCTCGTTTCATATTATTTTATCATGTATTTATTTTTATTAAACTAAGGAATTAAATCATTCTCGCTTTTTTTATTACAATCAATGTAACTTATTAAATTAATAATATTATAATATACAGTTAGTTTATCAATTAATGATTAGATTTCCCAAGGCAATTTATCGGGGAATAATTGAGTTTGATTTTCAGGGCAATAGTTAAATAATGAAGATAATTCTGGACAACTAATTTGGTAAGGATGACTATTTAAAACAAATTTAAAAGAGATCTTAAATATTAATTGAATAGATTGATTTATAAATATAAATGTTGAAATTGCTTACCTTCTCCTATAAGGATTTCTAATCAATTTTTTCTCTAGTAATTTACCATGACAACCATATAAATCTCGTTGAAACGGTCCCATGGAATTAACATTCTAAGAAAAAGGATAAAAGGTAAAATGCAAAGTCAATTTTTTTTTTTTAAAAAAAAAAAAAAATAAAAAGAAATAATTTATTTACCAACTTACCTCACCAACAAATCTACCTAAAGGACTAGTATTATCCGGATCAATACCGATATATTTAAATCTATTTAGAGGAAATTTCAATGCATATCTATGTAATTCTACAAATCTTTTTTTTTTAAATTGAAAACCTATTACAGTTATATGTCTTGGATAGTTGTTTGTGTATTCATTGAATCTAGATATGGAAAATAACAAATTCTCATATGAATCTCTTGCGTATTCTTCCGTTATTATTCTCGTGATTAATGGATAATGATTTGTAGAAGTGTTGGTAGTTGATGTGAAATTTGTGGTTGAAATTAAGTTTAGCGATTGTGCTAATGCCTATAATAAAAAAAAAAAAAAAAAAAATTTCAATAAATAATTTTGAAAATGAAGTTTAAAATACCTCTCGATATAAACTTACGTAATAACTCTGCGCTTCACTTCTTGGTCCAGCAGATGGTCTAGTTTGTCCCCTTTAATTAAAAGTGTATACATCATTAATATTAATTTAATAAAAAAAAAAAAAAAATCATCAAATCATCAAGTGATTGAATTCCTTACCCACTAAATATTAATAAGGCTTCCTCATTTTCTTTAACCAATTCAACTCCCTTCTTAATATGGTTAATAAAAGTATTAACCTGTCCACCTTTTTGAAATTCTTCTAATACCCAATTCTCATCTTTTTCTTCATCCCCTCCTTGATTATTACCTAAATAGATAGCGTGTCCGGCCACAATTATTAAATCTTTTAATTCGGGATGTGATGCATCGGGCAAAAAATTTTGTTTTAACGAGTTATCAATTAAATTTTCTCCTCTAACTGAAGGTTCCGATGTATCTGTCAAATGATAACTTGCAAAGTAATATAAATTAATCGTTACCGAAATAATTATTAATATACCAAAGAGTCCACTCTTTTTTATTAAGAATTTATTATTAAAGAAATTTAATGAAAATTTTGATGTCGTTGAATTATAATTATACGTTGGTAATAATGGTGATTTACGTTTTTGGAAAACCATGCTTTAAAAGAAAGTAAGAAAGAAAGTGGAAGGAAAAAAAAAGAAAAAAATCGAGAGATTTTTAGAATATGAAAATGAAAGAAAATTAAAAATGTTTTGCTTGTGGTATCACCAACTCGAGAATGATGTACATTTTATAGCTTATTAGAACTGGGCCACATGATCGACTAGAAAAGAAAAATATATAAAGCAATTAATTTATTTAATATATTAATCACCAAAAGTAAAAATTTCTCATCAGATGGGGAATAACGAAAATGCGATAATTATATTCCTCAAAATTAAAAATTTAATGCCCTATATTACAGATAATGAAATTGCTCATTCTTGTACGGCACAGTAGGAGTCGCCGCGCAACATGTTCCATCACACATTCTATTACATATCGACAAAATGAATGCTAGTGCACGATAGTGCACGATCGGATTTTTAAAACCAATTCACCGAATATGTCTTTACCCTTCAAAACAAGACCAATTTTCCCCGATTTATTTCAGAAAAGCCAACTTTAAACAAAACGTACTGAAAGAGATCTTTGACGACCTTCTTCCTCGCTGTTTGAAATTTATTTTTGCTAATAATAAATTAAAAGATTTGGTAATAATTACGTTACAAATCAAATGATTTACAAATATATATAATTCATATGAATTTCCATTAAACAGGTGAAATCTTTTGATGGGGCGCATGACCAAGATCGAACTTGTACTAGGTTATCCCGTCCAATTTAGGCTTATCAAATTTTGTTCATTACTACCAAAATTAGAAATGAATCAAATTAATTTTTGATTTTTAATCGAATTGATATGTACACAATCAATGATGGATCTATTATGCATTTTTTTTTTATTATAAAAGAACCACCTAAATAAAATTTCCTCTACATCAGTTTCAAAATCAAAAAAAAAAATAAATAAATAAATAAAAATAAAAACACCTCTTCTTCAATTAATCATTTCATAACGAATAATGGATCAAACTTTTACCGTTCAATATGATATTATGATAACTTTGACCAATCTGATTTCACGGGATTTATCGATAATGGATTTAATCATTTACAAGCAACGGATGATGCAAATCAGATGGACCAACCTTTAAATAATCCAGTCCAATATCATAACCTTGATTCTTACAATTACAATGATGATTCCTTTTCCGTGACTAACGAAAACATTTATCAAACACCTTGTGAAAATGATTATTCTCTTGATACTTTTGGTTCAGCTTCTCAGTATTGTCCAATGATTTCCTCTTACGAATCACAATATATCAACAACCATGATGATATTAGTGAACAAGGAACCTTAAATCAGAATCTACCACAGTCTATTGGCTCATCTCAACCACAAATGAATCAATGTGCAATCTTTAGATTCGAAATTCCTGGATTTGATATAATTATTAGACCAAAATCCAACTCATCCATGGATTTTAATTATCTGGACACACAATATCAACTTCAACAAGATCAATCCTATCCTTCCGTCGTAACTACGTCATCGCCAAATCAAAATTTCATCTCTGCAAATTCTGTAAATCCTATGAATATGCAAAATCATCATATTATTCATAACGATAATATTTTTTACAGTCAATAAAAATTACCCTGGGTTAAATAATTTGACTAGTTGTATTAATATCAATTTTACGTTCACCTCGTTAAAATTATTTATTTTTGAAAGTGATTTATCTTTTATTGTCTTGGTAAATAAAATTATCATTTTATTGACACTTGTATTTCTGTAAAAAAAAAAAAAAAAAAAAAAAAAGAAAAAAATTTTTTGCGCGCCGAAAATCTTATATTTAAATTAAAAGATGTACTGTACATATTATATTAGAGAAAATAATTTTTTTTTAAACTATAACGATAAAGTTTAAAAAAAAAAAATCTATACGTTCCATAAAAATATAAAATTTTTTAGCTTTTATTTCCATTCTAAGAGATAATCGAAACGAGAAAGACGAATGGTAAATTATCGATGTTCAAAACGTACGTAATAAATTAAATTTGCAAAAATGTTAGATATTCGAGAGATAATCGTTTAGAGTCAATTCATAGTTACATATTCGAGAAATAATTGCCTAAGTCGTAAAAAATATAAACTTAAAATGTCATATAATTGAGAATTGTGAAAAAATAAATTCAGATTGCCAATTTGCCAAATGCCATATGATGAATGAATTCGAAAATTTAGTGTCCTAACTTTTTAAATGTATGAAATTAATTAATGAATATAATTAGCATATAAACCAGTAATGTTCTAAAGTCCTTAGTGTAGTTTATTTCAAAACTGTTGGAATTGAAGCTGCGAATCATCGTTTGTAAATTGATTATTAACGTTACGTAAATTAATAGGATTTACAAAATTTCCGTTAGAAGTAGTTCCATCAACGCTAGAGATATAATTCTGCTGTCGATTTACCGTGGAAAAACAAGAATGCGGGCAAGGATGAGAGAGATATTGTTGTTGAGGAGAAGAATTATTAACGGCATGGTTTCTGTTATTGACCATGATAGGTCTACGATTTTGTTCAAAAGGCGGATGATAAGGATGCATCCTATTTTGAATCCTTCCGTTGGATTGTTCATTCTGTTGTCGTCTTTGTAGTCTGTCATTTCGCATTTCTAAACTAGATTGATTTAAATTCGTCAAAGGTTTCTGTCTGAAAATAATTTCCATCCCGGAAATTTCGAGTCTAAATAGTTCATGACAATTGATGTTGGATGGAGAATATTGCGTCGTAGAAACATGACTTTCATTAGACCGATGTTCAAGATTATCTTGAATTGTATATGCATTACCATGATTATGGGTATAGTGCGGGGGAGACTGTTGCATGATGAAAGGACCATCTTCATTAACGTTATTATTGATATATCGTGCCGCAGGAGAGTCGTTTTTGAAATATTGTGAAGTTGAAGCACTATTTACATTATCTACAAGGGGCATCCGTTGCTGTTCATTGTTATTCGGAATGGGATCATAATTTCTGGTCGTGGCTTGTGTATTTAACGGTCTATTGCAAGCGGATGAAGCGTATGTACAATTACAGGGACTATTATTATAATGGGCTCGTGCATTTAAGGACGATTGCTCCATTTGAGTTAGGTCATTGTTTTGTTTTAACCTATTGGAATGATAATTAGCACCGTTATTAATGGAATCAGGAATAAATGTATCAAGTCCATTTTGTTCGCAATCATTAGGCCCGTTGTCAATGATTTCGGAAGCTAAACTTTCCTGTCCTTCATCTTGTTCAAAGTCATTATTATATAAAAGTGTCTGATTCATTTTCAAAAAAAAAAATAATAATATTTATTTATTTTTGTTTTTTTTTTAAAAAAATGTAAAATTACCAAAAAACTTTTTTTTTTGTTGTAAGGGGAAAAAAAGTTAAGAAGGAGGGTAGTAGGAAGGAATTGTGCGCTTTTAAATAGAATTCTCTTGATAATATTTTTAATGTGTTCTACTTTCCTTGTTTTTTTAACGGTTTCTATTTTAGGTATAACCTATATTCGACCATATGATATTGTGCATCACATAGATATTTCCATTTTATATATGTCCGTATTAACTTGGTATAACGTACTTTTAATACACAACGTTATCTTACCATTAATTAGCTAAAGTTTTTTTTATTTTCTTTCTTTTATAAAAAGGGATTATTTTGATTTCGACTAAAGAAAAGGATTTTTTTAATTAACGGCACCAAAAAAAAAAATGAAGTTGGGAATATTTTTTGAACCTAACAAAATGTGATAAGGAGATAGGAGGTGACTATATAGGTTTGACTGTTCTTATTGTTCTTATAATTTGACCCCAGTGAAACGGAATACTGGACACTTTTAGTAAAATAAGCTCAGAACATTATCTCAAAAAAAAAATTTTGTTGGAGTTTCCAAATGAGGTTTTTCGGTTAAATTCTTACCGGTTCGGATAAATATAAATGCTTGGAATTTTCCAAAGAATATGTATCTTTTTTGGTACAAATCAATGATTACTGCGAGGCTGTCACGTGATTGGCTGATCGAGAATTCAATCAATTAAAAAATCTACGATGTTCTTGTGGTTTGGACATTGCTTTTGTCTTCTATAAATTTATTTATATGGAGAATTAGGTAGAATGTTATCAAAATCCGAGATTTTCAATTGAAACTACCACCCGAAATTCAAAATGCATCAGAAATAAATTTATTTTTTTTTTCCTTTGTAAAAATTACCTAAACCTTTCTCATTCAAAGAAAGTGTTTTTAATAACTCCGAGGGAAGGTAAAAAAAAAAAAAAAAAATTTGATGCGCGAATATTTCCAAATGCAGCAAAGATGATCCACAAATAATTTTTTTTTTTAAAAAAAAAAATAAAATAAAAATAAATAAAATGATTTTTTTAAATATTACTTCCAAACGTTTATTTCTCAAAAAATCAAATTTTCGATTACGAGAAATTTTTCCTAAAATGTCGAACAATCAAAATTATAACCGTAATTATAATGCTTCTTCGTCTTCACCCCAACAGGTACAACGATCAAACGAATGGCCAAAAAAATCTAATACATCCCTTCCGTCAAAAGAACAACTATCAATTTCAGAGGTACCATATGTTGACTCACACACGCATTTACATTACGTTTTAGAAAGACTACCAGACGTATTCAATGTAACCTCTTATGAAATATTAAAACGGGATCATTTTCCATCAAATTTTGAAAGTTGTATAAACGTATTATGTGATCCATTATCTTTCACTTCAAATGAAATATTTCCAAATACATTTATGGATTGGCAAGTAATGGCAAAGACATCATTCATGTATTTAGCAGCTGGAGTACATCCGCATAATGCAAAAGATTATAATGATTATGTTGAAAATAATATGATGAGTATCCTTAAACATCCGAAATGTGTTGCATTAGGAGAGATTGGTCTGGATTATCATTATAAAAATTCCCCAAAAGATATTCAAAAACGTGTTCTAATAAAGCAAATTGACAAGGCTATAGAATTGGAAAAACCTTTAGTTATACACACTCGTGAAGCCGAAGAAGATACTTGGGAAATATTAAGTAATCATGTACCCAAAGAATGGAAAATTCATGTTCATTGTTTCACCGATTCTCCTCAATTTGCAAAAAAATTATTGGACCATTTTCCTAATCTTTATATCGGTATAACTGGCGTTGTTACTTTTGGTTCTGCTAAGAATACTCAAAATATTATTAAATGTATTGTTCCTTTAAATAGAATTTTATTAGAAACTGATGCTCCTTACATGATTCCCTCCAAATTAAATAGAAATAAGAAATCTAATAAAGTCACTATTTGTCATTCTGGAATGATTCCTTTGGTCGCCGAAAAAATTGCTCAACTTAAAGGAATCGAATTGGATGAAGTCATGAGACATGCAAGAGAGAATACAAGAAATATGTATGGCATTTAATATGAAATATTATTATTAAGGTATTTGTAGAAGAAGCAAAGTGGGGTATTATTAGAAATAACTATTTACATCTTGTAAATTTACATTATTAAAATAAAAAGTAAAAAATATATCATATGTAATCTTTGTTAAGGCAGTAGTTATACATTATGCAGTAGAAATGAATTTCTTTAATTATCTGTTTAAGTTTATCTTTAAATGGGATTTGCTTTAAGTTCAGAGAAATCTTTTTCCAATTCATCTGAATATGGCAACGAATCTTCATTTACATCATCACCAGAAGCCTAAAATATAACAATATATATTCATATATATACACACACTAAGGAAAAATCAAATCTCTACGCTTTATAAATAAATTTTTTTTTTTTCAGCACATACGCATAATGAAGCCCAACGCCGAAATAATCTGTCATTCAGTACGAAATGTTTTCCAGTTTTAACTGGGTAACAACCATTTGGATGATTTTTACAGGAATCCACGTATTTCGACTTGAGAACGCTTAGTGAGCTTTCATAACGAGATTTAAAACTTTCGGGCTCATCCTACAATAAAAACATGATTAGGTAAAGAAAATAAAGAAAAAAAAAGTAAGATATAATAAAATAGAATTATCAAAAAAAAAAAAAAAAATTATCACATCATCTGAATGTGATTCGGAGTCCAAAAGTCGTTTTCGACGTCCTATATAAACAGGAAAAAAAAATTAGATACTTTTGAAACTAAAATTAAATGATTGTATTTGTAACGGAGATAATCAAATACTTTTTCTATCGGGAATATAACCACGTGACGATTCTAATTATTTAATACAAGTTAACATAATTTGAAAATTTATGAAAATTCAGAAAAGTTAACGAAATATTACTTTTAGGAGGAACATAATCTTCATCATCATCTGAAGCGGATATAACCATTGGATCAACTAAACGAGAGGTAAATTTAGAAGTGGAAGGTTCGTAATTCGGAGTATCGAAATCAAGTGTTTCGTCTACAAGACATGACAATGAATAATAAAAAAAGTAGTTTGACTTATTGTGATCGATTCGATACATTTCTCACCAACTAATTTTTTCGACAAAATGGAATCCTTCCTGCCAATAGAATCATCATCGACCATAAAAGGACCGAGTAAAGCAAGTGCAGTTTCAGCAGGTCCAGGAAATTTATTAGTCGAAGAAAAAGTTTGCAAAGATAAATTGCTATAAGACCCAAACTGTGGATTAACCTTATTCGAATGGGGGAACTCTGAATTGTTTTTATTGATCTCAATGATCGATCGTTCTCCGTTCCCTTTACCCTTATCTTTCCCACTAGGAGCCAATGGAGACGAATCACCTCCGATCTTTGAATTACCTTCAACTTTGATCTGACTCATCAATCGTTTAACTTCCGGGTGTTTTCGGACTTCATCCCAATCCTTGACATTCAATACGAGTTCTTGATACTTCTTGAGAGCCGCGATATACCAATCTACGCTTTTAGAGTTATTCGTATCTTTCTTAACACGAACGTAATTACAAAGGTTGGTTACAGATATTGGAAATATTGAATTGTCGGCGTTCCTCCAGCCTCTTTCTTCGGCAAGAATTCTAAATGAACGTCCCACTGATTCATAATAAGGTACTGACTTTTTTCTCAACTTTTTGGCTTCAGAATCTGCAGAATCCGAGGATGCCCCTGATAAGTCACCACCGCTTTTTACACCTGAAACAATTGGATGTAAAGTTGGCGTAAAAGAAGATCCTGGTATATTAAGAGGAATTGCGGCTACTCCGGCGGCTACTCCTTCCACTACAACTTCCTCCGTATCTGATTCATCTATCGTTGAACCTGTACTGGGAGTAACCATATTTAATGCCTTGTGTATTTGTGGTGTAGAAAATGTTGACGTTGCCAAATGTTGAAGATTCTTAGCTGAGCTTTTATTGGTTTCTCTAGATATACTTTGCATGCTCTATGTTATAATAGGTCGCGTGTAAGTTGATTTTTTTAAAAAAAAAAAAAAAAAAAAAAAAAAATAGACATTCTCAGAGTCACATTGTTGTTTATGCATTTAGTTTGAATTTGTGAAACACTCACTCTTGTGTGCAGAAGAAAGTATTCGCGATACTTTCTGTCCTACTGTACACGTGATAGTCTGAACTTGAATCTGAGAAAGTGTCGGAAAAAAAAAAAAAAAATACTTATTAATTTTTGATGGGTTACACCAAAATAACGTCCAATAAAATTCGTCCGAAATAAAATCTCGTATGATAAATTTCATAACTGAAAATATGAACCGTTTTGTAATAAAAATTAATGCGGTACATACCAGAGGAATGGATGCCAAACGAGCCAATTCCGACGTGGCATAAGGACTCGAAGCTTAATTATTGTTGGCAAAAGGATGTCGTGTCATGTTAACCTCAAATCTATAGACCGAAGTGGTTTAATTTTGAAGAAATCAGCTTTTCACTGTAGATATAAGGCGGATCCCGTTGAGCTACTAAGTAACTTCAAAAAAAATGTGAGGAAAAAAATCGCCCATGGGATAATTATAAATGAAAATGGCTTATGGAGCGCATTGGACAAATATGATATCTAATGAACATAAATTGTCCAATTGCGCTCCAAAACGTCGCACATCTAGCATGCGAAATCGTTGGTAAGTTTCTCAAGATAACCAAAGAAGAGCTTCTAAGCATTGGTTTAGGTTTTGCGACGGCTGTAAAGCTTGCAGACTTTCCAAGGAGCCTTTACATTTACTGCAACATAATATTGAATAATTCCCGTGAATTTATTATTATTACATCAATTTTTTGTTACAGATTAAATGGAAGATTGCGAATATTTTTTAACATGCAACATAAAACATACAGTATTTCACATCACTTGAAAAATATAAATTATACTATATATCAAATATCTCGCGCTTTCTTGGTAAATTTAGTGCCCTTAGGGCCATTAGGGGAATAAACCATTCTAGTTGTCATAGACTGAGAAGTTTCATCATTTTCGCCTTCAATCCATAGAAAATCTTTTATTTTTTGCGAACTCCTGAATAATAATTGCTAATAATTCATAAATTATTGGTTTATATTTAAACTCTATTTTTTCTGCAATCCATATATACAAACCTCATAATTCAAGAAACCAATTACAGTTTCATGAGCTTTCTTCATGTCTTTCCATGTTCGTGGTAGAGGAAATTTTAATACCTCACGTACAGTGTAAATTTCGGAGTATTCAAGTCGGAACTCATAGACGATAAGCTGATATACTGTAAACTAGAGTTAATAATATGTGATGTAACACAAACCATTTATTAAGACCTACAATAAAATTGCATTCCATATAATTGCACGATGCTGATGTCCGAGTTTGGACAAATCATTGCATATCTATTCATGAGCATCTTCAGCATCTTGATTATTTTCATTCGATCCCCCGTGAAATGTGACCAATCTTTCCGAACTGATCTCTGTGACCGAAAATTCTTCGTTCTCTTCTTTAACTATAACAATCGATAGGGGATCGGCGATGACCACCCCCTTTTTGAGAATTTTGATCATCCGCACTTGCCTTAAGACAAGTCTCCCCGTACTTAACGTACCAATCTTTCTTATTATTAATGAAAATTTTGTTCAATATTGGTGCCAAAACCATTGTAATGAATGTCCCCTCGGATAAATCTTCCAGAAGTACATTATTTTTATCCATGAGTTCGATCCTATATAAACAATGAGTTAGTCACCTGATTACCGATTCTCAAGCAAAAATATAGACACTTACATATGATTAATAAAATATAGCGTGAACTTTTTTTCAAAAGAGTCATTATGTTCTCTTTGTTGTTTAAGATTTTCTTTCGTTTTGTGGATATCGCGATCAATAATTTTGCTTAATAATGATCTAATATCTTCTTCTTCTGCACCTTTTATTTCTTCCATTATTTCCTTATTTATCAAAATATTGAAAAAAAAGTGATAAATGGATCTCTATATTAAAAGAAGATTCTAAAGAAATTTTTAGGTATAAAAGAGTTATATTTCTAAAACTTGATTATATCATGAATTTATGGGTAGAAATATAACGGTAAATGAAATCATTCTAACAGATTTATTAATAAAAGAAAAGGCAAGATTTTTGTCAATATACTTAATATGGGAGTGTTTCTAGGAAAATCAGGTTCCGAGAAATTTTTGACTAAAATAAAGAGCTTAATACATTTTAATC
>CAJVPQ010000127.1:0-38457 GCA_910591825.1 Funneliformis caledonium
AAGTCTCCGCTTGAAAATGAAAGTGTTGTATATGTAAAATGTTTGAGTCTATTTTAAGCACTTTACCAACTATTGACGAATTAGAAGGCATGTGCCACCCTACTGTGAAGTGAGTCGTACTTTTGATAAATATCAAAATATTATGTTTTTTAAAATGTTTTATAAACAATTTTATACTTATTATTTAAGATAATAATATGAAATAAACAATTTATTTTATTTTTTTTTAAATACTTTGAAATAAATCTAATTTATAGTTTAAAAATGAGTATTTCTCACAAAATTTATATGTTATATAAACTAATACTTTTTTTATTATTGAATATTTATAAAGACTGTAAGGCTTGTAACTTTTTTTCTGATTTTTTATATTTCCTTTCATTTTACATTAAAAAGTAGATAGAAAATTGTATCTTATTTTTTTTTGGTTGTTCTTTATGTTTCTAGTATAATAACTTTTAAAAGTACAAAACGGATCCTAAAATCTTAATGAAATGATTATTCAAATAATCAATATTTGATTATTTTAATATTAGAAAATATGTAATTTAAACATAAATAAAATACAAAAAATCATTTTTACATTTCATTTATTTAATAAAAAAAGATATAACAAAAAATTTTGATTTTCATTTAAAAATTTTTCGAACTAATATACAATATAAACAATATGTATTTGTTGCATCAAAAAAAAAAGCCAAAATACTGATAACTATTACAATTTGTGAATAAATCTGCTAACATTAATGAAAAGGTTAAAATTTTCTTTATAACATCGTTTTTAATCCTAGCGTTTCTATATCAATCCATTTACTGCATGAATTAAAAGCAAAATATTCTTCAAACTAGGACTTTGGGGGTCTTGTGTAGCTATTTGGTAGTAATGCTCTTCAAGTCTTTGTTTTACCATCGGCAAAATCCTTTCACAATGCTCCCGAATTATATGGTCCTAAATAAAAAAATTAAATTTAAAAAACATTTCTTATTAAAACAAATTTTCAATTAATGTCGAGATGCATATATACCTTCGGATTAAGTTTAATAACAGCATCTTCTATCCATGCTCGTTTTAATTCCGAGAATTTATTCAACTCCAAAGAAAGATGATGGATGAGTGAAAGAATAACTGGCTGTGATAATAAAGGTCTGGATGGATGAAAGACGTTCTTTGGATTTACTTTGTTGCAAAGTCTGATAATTAGCGGTAGATCGTGGGAGGCAAGGACCTAATTCAGTGAAACATAAAATAAAGGTTAGAATTGGCTTAGGTTGAAATTAAATAAGCATATGAACAATTATGTACCTGTACAAAAGCATCTTCATAATTCCCTAATTCTAGGAATCTATCCGTGACATTATTTAAATTTTCTTCAAGTCCAGGTGGTTCTACAGGTGATAACAACTGTTGCTGATGTTGCTGATGTCTCAGCTGATGTTGAAACGTTTGCTGCTGTTGTAGCTGTTGTTGTTGTTGTTGTTGTTGTTGTTGCTGCTGCTGCTGCTGCTGCTGCTGATGTATTTGATGTGATTGAGAGGAAGAAGCTCTCATAGAAGGTGTATAATTATATATCTCTTGGTGTAACATGGAAGGTGCTGGCGTTGAAGTTGCACCTTGTGGAATTAAAATGCGTTTTAATTCTCCAGAAAGAGAACGTGCACGTTCATGCTGCAATGTTTGGTTGATTGTTAAGGAAATTTAAGATAAACATTAACGATCAATTGTAAAAAAGGATAATATGTTAAATATAAAAAGGATATTCTTCGGATGAACGACCCAAATGTTGTTCAATTTGTTGTCCAGCGACCTGCCTTACATTACCACCGACATTGGCATTATTAACATTAGCTTGCATTTGTAATTGCTGAACAGCTAAAGTTAAATGCTCAATAGACGCTTGTATACGTGCCAAAACATTATGATCAGTGCTTTGGGAATTAGTAAATGAAGCTGATTGTGCGCTTTTATGTGCAATATCATGTAGTCCAGCCTCGAAAGTAGTGGTAATTTGTTCAAACATAGCATTTGTAGCCTTTTGATATGATGGAATAAGCACAGAAGTAAAATTTTCTCTGAACGTTTCTTCGATAACTGGTCGTATGGATTTGGAAACTCCTTTAGCAATTGATTCGATAACTGGAGCTTTTGAAAGAACGCGTGGCACGTTATCTGAGACCGCCTTATCAATAGCTGTTGGAATATTCTAAATTATAGATAATGAATAGGTTAATAAAACTTTTTATTAAAATAAACTTTGAAGTTACAAGCAAATTCACTAACTTTATTTACGGCATCAACCATCCCTTTATGAGCTTGTTTATCAACAGCACTCGTAACCATTTTACCCAAATTAGGAAGTACAGAATTTTGTATTTCAGTACGAATGGTTGACTCCAACAACTTGGATGTATTTGTACTAAGAGTTTGAGAAACTACTTTGAGTATAGTCTCTTGACGCGAAGTTTCAGCGGCTTGATGTGCTACACGTTCTTCCTCTATCTTTTGAACTAAATTTGCGATACATTTTGATAATAAATTAGTTAATATAAAATTTACACATTATACAAAAGTAACAGATAACTAACATTGCTTTTCTAATTCTTTCGAAAACATCCTTCCAAGTTTATTAGTAACATTATCTTCCATCTTTCTTATTTCTTTCAAGATCGTCTGCATTTGTGCAGGAGAAATGCCGGCTGACGGTATCGGAGGCTGAACTATAAATCGAGAGATTTATATCATGAAATGATGCACCAAGAGCTTTTTTTAATTGATTTTTATTTTAATTTTATCTCAGTACCTTCTTGTGATTCCGGTTTTCTACTTTTCTCTCCACCTATCCTTCCATTGTTTTTGGAAATACCATCCACAACCTTTTTACCTGTAGACTTACTGGTAGCTTCGGGGGTGTAATTATTCTCATTCCCACAATCCTTATCTCTTTGACGTGATTCTTTTCTCTTTGAAGTCTTTTCTGAATCAGAAGATAAATCATTATTCTGAACCGATGAAGTAGTCTGAGATGCCTTCTTTTTTTCTTTTAATTTTGCTATAGCACCATTTACAACTGGACCAGATAATTTTATACTCGATATTTTATGACTTTCTTGACTTCTACTTTCAGTTTCGTCTGAATTATTTGTGGATTCTATCGTATTACTGGTTGAAGGCTCTTGTCCAGCATACTTTTCAATTAGTGCAATATCTTCAGATTCAGTGACAAGAGCTGTGGTTTCTGAACTACATTCATCCCTAGTATTAACAATTTCGATTGCTGCTGCCTCTTTTACAATGTCCTTATCAATATTAGCATCATCAGCTGTTGACAATTGAGCACTTTCAGAATTTGAAGATAACTCGAATGATTCTACAATAGAAACTTTATTTTGTTCATCTTTTTTTATGTCTTCTTCCTGTTGTTGTTGATCAAGCGAAAATTCCGCGCTAACATACTCCGGACAAGCATCAAAATTTGGAGGCAATATCAAATATTTGGAAATATTATATTGCTGAACAGCCTTGGATTGAATACAATATAATGATACGCCCTGTGACGAATTCATGTCAGAAACTATGACAAAACTCCCAATCAATTGGTTGACTGGAAATTCGATCATATAATCGAATTGAACGACATTTGAACTGTTTGGATCATCACCCGAGCTCATCGACTCATATTCGATTTGATTCTGACTAGTAGCACCAAAAAGAGCTTGATTATAAGAGTCAAACTGTTCAGTTTTCTTCTGGGGAAAATGTAAGTGCAATGCAAATATAGATATTCTTGCACTATTAGCTATAAACAAAGTGCCAGTTTCTTGATCAAAACTAACACAATTAAACATTGCTTCCTCTTTTCTATATGATTTGCTTAAAGGGGGTCGACGCTCTGGTGGTGGTAAGAAATTAATGGATTGTATGTATACGCCTGATTCAATATCATATAGATGAAGAATCGTGTTTCTTTCCGTTCCCAATATCACATAGCGGAATTTAAATAGCGAAGATTGTCCTCCATCAATAAATAATACCGAAGATACCTGTTGTCCATCGAGAATTATTCTTTTGACCGGATTTATACCGACATCATTTTCGAAATCAAGTGCCCAAAAGATGACACAGTCATCGCTTGCCGTGGCCAAAATCGTTCCATCGGGAGAGAAAGCAAGGTCATTGATGGGCTATGTTAAAAGACCATACGCATCAATGAAACAACGTGTCCCACATCAAATTTGATAGGGAAATGATCTTTTAATTTGCCAATTAATAAAAAAAGACGGACCTTATCAAGCATTTTAGACTTCAAAATCTTTCCTGATATATCAGATTCTTTAAAACTCCTTTCCTCTTCGCCCTCCAAAATTTTATTGATATCGATAACTAACACGTCATTAGTATCCGTAGCTACCGCAAACACATTACGAATCACTGGATGCCATACAGCACGATGATATCGTGGAGACTTTAATTCGTCAGGTGATTGATTAGAATTAATTTCAAGTAAAATTTTGAACCTAAATAAATTTATAAATAATAAATAAATAATAATAATAAAAATTACAAAAATATATATATACACACTCATATATATATATAAAAAAAATCAATATATAATCATTAAATTATAAGAAATATAGAAAATTCTCATACGGGATTTCAACTTCTTGTTCAGACGGTGGTTCAGAAAGTTCCCAAACTGTAATTTTACTGTCAATACCAACTGCAAGAAGCAATTGCGTTTCAATTACATCCTCGAATACATCAGATAATACGTCTTGAATACACATATCAAGAATATACTTGTCGTGATTTCGCAATAACGTTTTGCTACCATATAAAGTACTTATAACTCGTATTTTTCCACCTGTCGAAATTAATCATGCTGAGTAAGTTCTTGAAAACTTCATATCATTCAGGGAAAATAAAAAATAAAAATAAAATAAATAAATAATAAATAATAACAATTGATAAATTACCTTTCACAGCATAGCATATATATAATCCATTAACAGCAATTAATTTTCCAGCACGATATTCCAACTCACTCGGAACGAGCGTTATTGTAGTAAGTTCTAAATCCTTACGGGACAAGATATTTTCATTTTTTTTGCCTGTATCATAAAGAAGGATTCCTCGTGGAAGTTTAACACCATCTGGGACACTGATTTAAAAAAAAAAAAAAAAAAAAAGAATAAATAAAGATAAATAAATTAAAAAGTTTTAAAAGGAAAATAAATTTTTTAAAAACAAAATTTACATACCTTGAAATTGTCTGGGCTGATAAGTTTGCACGTATGTTCCATGCAGATAATTCGGAAAGAAATGGTTCTGTATGTCGTGAAAAAACGCCACTTTCTTTCTGAACTACAGGAGCCTCTCGTTTTTGTTGAGATGACGAAGTAGATTGTATATTCCACTGGTTTGTGTTAATTGATTGTGAAGGAGAAGGAGGCGGTGATATCTTTAAAAGGTCAAAGGGATTGGTATAAGTAAACATAGATTTATTCGTCGTTGAAGGAGACTGCTTTGTTGAAGGTGATGATGAAGTGGTGGGTCCTATCGATTCCAACGTCGAAATTTTATTGTAATCGACGTCCGTCTCAGAAGGTAATTTTTCTTCAAGGTCGGCAGTCTCTTCAGGATAAGTTGCATCTACCTCTAATGGATTTTCATCCTGAGGAAATGAAGTATCCGCTTGGTATTGGTTTTCATTCTCCTGTTGACTGGGATACAGCGATCACAAATTAATCAATTAATGAAATTATATGATAATTAAACTTAACCTAGCGTTGATAATGGAAAGAGCACGATACCTTTCATCAAAACTTGTTGAAGATGGACGACCAAATAAAGCTAGCTTAAGAGATTCTGTAGAAGCTTTGTCAATGTTCAATAAAGTAGGATCACTCGTTCCAGAGGATGTAGTCGCTTCGTTATCACCACCAAAAGAAATTATACCTGGTTGAGGCTGAGGTGTCACACTATCAGCACTTATTGAGGTTAACTGTGAGGGAGAAGTAATCGAGCTTGAGTTAAAGGATTGGAAAAAGGTGGCTAACGGATTTGGTGACATTTGCGATTGTGAAGACGATAACTGCTGTAACGGTGGAGGTGGAGGCGGCGGTGGTGGTGGTGGCACAGTGTTTTGCGGAAAAACGGTTGGGTTATAAGCTAATGGCTGAGGATAGGGTGCGGTAATGCCGAAAATTTGCATAGGATTAGGTGAACTTTGAATTGGAGGGGGGGTTGGTTGAGAAGGGTATGATGAGGTAGGTGGACTTCTCTGACCGGTCATGGCTGTTTCAGAAGGTGAATTTTGATTTTTGTGAAGGAGACTCAACAACGTTGCCGAAGGGTCCATGTCCATTTTTTTTAGATAGATTTATTAAAACCGACTTTTTTAGTGAGAATTTTTTGATGTCTTTGAAGCGAAAAACTCTGGTTTTGACAGATTGATGACACAAGCACACGACTTTGACAATGATCTTCCGCAGCAACAAGTCGCAGCCCTTGACCTAATGGTGAGGTTGAATAATCTTCTACAAAACACATGATGTCACTATTTTAAGAATTTGGCACATGATCATGCAATAAATGCGACCTATATAAATATGATATAAAGTTATTCATTATACAACCTAAATCGGATATTATAAAAAAAGGAACAAGGGTTCAAATTTCTCGATGTCTCTCGATCAGCGCTCTAAATTTTAGCGTGGCTCAAGTTACAGATGTCGTTATGTTGCAACGTTACAATTAAGATTAGTCATGAAACCTGGGAAAATCAAGGAAAAAAAAAAAATTTGTAAGTTTATACGGACTAAAAATACAAGTTCCCCCCATTGTTTTTTTTTTTTGATTTTAAAAAAAAATTTAATTATATTTTTTTTCATAAATAAAAGATCAACTTGTGAACTTTCGGATAAAAAATTTATTTGTAATACTTTTGTAATATATGGAAATGAAAGAAAAATAAAATGATAATATGAATCGGGAAAGGTCGATTTGCAATGCGACACATGATCCAAATAGAAAAAAAATTAATGATTAACGACCTCTTTGACGGATGTTGACGGAACGAGAAATTCTTCGAATGCATCAAAGGATCTGATGATTAATGCAACGTGGCAACAATAATGTTGCATAACAAAAGTTGTTGTTTTTATATTTCCTATTGTATATCAAACTAAAAAGTTGCACATTATTTAAGATGCAGTTTTATATTTGTGTTTTCCCCTTTTAGGCTTCGAGAGCTTTTCGTTACTCGAAATTCCTTTTGAGGCAAATGCAGGTATCCAGCCCACCGTCTTGGCTGACGGACGGCCATCTTCGGCTGGAAGCTTCAAGTTGTACTAGTTTTCAAATTTAAGTTGAACAAATTTTTTATCATAAAAAGTCGGTCGTTTTTGGAAAATCGCTCCCCTTTACCAACGCACGCAGGTTTTCCCTTCAAACTTTTTTTTCTTTCCCTTTCATATCTATCTCCCTTTCCGTTCTTTCATAGTGCGTATAGTGTGCGTGCAGTCGTACAATTTCATTCTTTCCAATTTCCGAAAGTCCCTTTAAAAAAGGACAGAACCTTCTTTTTTTTCAGTATCTTTTATGCGTTTTTTTTGTGGACCTTTTTAAGTCTTTTTAATTTAAAGCAGTTGGACTCTACTTACCTGTCCTTGCGAAATTTAAAAAAAGTTCGACGACATATACATCGTCTCTCTTTACTTTCTTTTTTTCTTAGGCTTGTGACCTTCCGTTTACTTTTATTACTTTGCCTAAGTATCATTTAACGTCTTTTCAAGGTAAATACCTATCTGCATATAATAACTTTTTTAGGCAATCCGCTTATCAGTTATCATGTTCTCTTCGATGGAAGTGAAAATATTAATATGATGTTTTTTTTTATTCATGTAGCAATTCCCATCTGTCGCAAGGTCTGTTAAAAAATTATTCTTTTTAAGCTCATAAAATAAAATTAAAAATTAATCCCTTCCAAAGGTCGGTAAAAATACACATATATATATATATATATATATTAATATTATATTTAGATATTTATGTTATTTTAATTTTTTAAAGCAAGTATAGTTAAAAAATTTTTTTTTTTAAAAAAAAAAAAATTATTTACATAGACCAATCGACCTATACCACATTTACGTATAAATTTAATTGAACTTGTAGAATAAGACCATGTATAATCAGAGGAATCAATCTTCGGGTACTTTACTCACTCAAGCTTTTCATCCACATTCAGCTGAGGATCAATTTTCTCAAGGTTTTCTTGAGGAACAACAGCAACAGCAACAGCAGCAATATAATCAAGAACAGTTAGAAGAGATCCAAGAACAATTAAATTCTTCTAATATCATTCAACGTTTCCAAATGGCCGATAATAACGGTTTCCCTTTTCAGGCTTTTGAAAATAATGCTGCAATGCTTGGAAGTTCCCTTCCGTCTGATTGGACACAAAATTATGGTGATGAAATGAGTGAATTCGTATTTAGTAACGGTGGAGTCTTTGTTGATGGCTTAATTTCTCAAAATTATGTCAATGATCCTTCTTGGGTGCTTGCTCAAGCTGAGCAACAGTCCCTTCATCATGTTGGTCAACAACAGGATTCACAACAGCAAATTAATGCTTCTGAAAATACAGTGTCTCAAAATAATGATCATGCTCATTTAAGGGCCCAGACTCCGGGTCCTTTACAAAAGACCAACATTCCAAATTATTTGACCATGCGTCGTCGAAGCTTATCCGCGGATAATATCCATGCATTAGCAAAGGCGCAAGCAGCTCGTAAGGCCATGTTTGCTGCGCAACAATCACAATCATCCTTGTCCCCTTCGATGAATTTTGAACAACAGGTCCAATTTTCTTCCATTCAAAACTCAAAA
Organism: Funneliformis caledonium; assembly: GCA_910591825.1. NCBI lineage: Eukaryota > Fungi > Glomeromycota > Glomeromycetes > Glomerales > Glomeraceae > Funneliformis > Funneliformis caledonium. The sequence goes on from CAJVPQ010000127.1 coordinate 8,888, forward strand.
CAACAAACGTTAAATCCTAACGGATTTCAACTTGATGATGCAAATAATAACCAAATTAATAATGAAAATGATGGAGATATAAATAATCATAACTCACAAAATACATCTGGGAATACGAGCCCAAATTCACAAAATACTCGATCGCACTTATCTAGAACTTCTAGTGCTAGTCCAATTAATCATGCCCAAAGGCTTAATGAATTGCAAGCAAGATTTAAAGTAAAACTAGATAAAAGGACCCAAAGAAGTATGCCGAATATTCAATTAACAGCAGCTGCTCAGAGTGCTATGCCTTTATCACAAGTTAAATCGAATACTTCAACGGGTACTCCCATTATGGATTTATCATCTGTATCAACTCCCAATACACCTACATTCCCACCCGAAAAATCTAAACTTGCTCCACCTCGCCGGGGACACATGCGCAAACGTTCTCTTTCTGCGCCTACGGCTCCTTTCCAATCCCAAAACGCCGCACAAATGCCAGGTTCAATTCCTATGCAACCAGCACAATCATTTCCACTCAATTTTTCTCTTTCTTCTTCCTTTCGTAGAAATGCTTTACCTATTCAAATACAACGAAATCCTAAACATAATCATAATAGTCCTCCCTTGTCCTCTGAAGAATATCAACGTAAATTGGATGAAGAACTTGAAAAGGTTGACTTTGAAGATATTACAGTCAGCGAACTTAAAGAAATGTTGAGACAACGTGGAAAACCCGCAACAGGCAAAAAAGCGATATTAATGCAAAGACTGCAAGAAGAAGTAGATTATGTTAAAGCTATGAAAAATCATAATCAGCAGCAGAAAAATAATGGTAATAATAATAATAATAACAATAACAATAACAATAATAATCAATTTTCTCAGATTATGTCGACTCCAACGTCCCCCTCTGGAGTTTCATTGCAAAGTCGTATTGCCAACTTGCACATATCCAGCCCACCAATACATTCTCGACGTTTCAGTCCTTATGGAAGTGTTAGTATTCCGGGTAGTCCAAGGATGATGCCCAGCGGGCTGGGTAATGGACGGCCTCAGTCCGGTTTCAACGGTGGCAATCTTTCATTTCCTGAAAGCGCAGAAGAATGGCAATTCCAAAATGTTGGATTAGTACAGGGTAATATGTCACAACCTTTGTTACCACATAATTTAGATGATGCTTCAATTATGATAATGGGACAACAGTCACATGATATTTATGGATCCCAACAACCTTCTTCTGCTCCTCCCACTATTACAGAATTTGATGCCGTTACCACATCAGAATTTCAAGGATTTCAACAACCATCATCTGCTCCTCCGATGACCACAGAGTTTGTTGATACGTATGATTTTATGAATCCAATGTCGATGAACGTAGCCATGTCAATTAACCCAGATATGATGAGGTTAAGCGTTTCAGACGTTGATGATCCAATCTTATTGAAACAAGAACCAGGAAATGAAAATAAAAATACTTTGGCAAATTTGAATGTTGAAAGTAGACCGCAATCTGGATCAATCGTATCGGCACCACCGAATGATACTGGAATGTTGGTACAACAGGGTTTGGGATTTGGTTTCAATCCTCAGCATCATTTACAGGATGAAAATATGATGATTAAATCTGAAGGTATTTATTTTAAATGCTTTCATTAAAAAAATGTTCAATTCTTGTAATAATTTTATCCAATTTCTAGATAATCTAGATTTCCTAAATTACACTACGACGAATATGGCTTCCGCGCAACAATTGCCAATGCAGATCGAGTTGCCACAAGACGGAATGACATACGGCGGATGGTGAATTTAATTGGATTTGGCTGGAACCAAAGATAACATAGATTTTAACTTAGCACAAAAAGCATATTCGCCATATTTATTATCAATAATATTTATATATATATATTGCCAGATAAGTTACATTAGATCATTATTTCATTTAGTATTTTTACTCCTTTTGTATTTATGAATTTTGTGTTTTTGCATTTTTTTTTGTACTTGTTTTTTTTTGGTTTCTGTTGCGTTTAAGATCCTTTTTTTTTTTTTTTTTCTTTTTTTTTTTTAAAAAAAAAAAAGCTTGATTCAAAAAAAAAATTTTTTTTTTTGTTTAATTAGCATCCAAACACTAACAAATCAAGAACTGAGTTGTAGGATGAAAAGTTATTATTTTCTCTGTCATATCATAATATATGTATTTGATTAATGATGCTATGTGAATTATTGAGTGATTTATTCATCATAATTCCATAAAACCATACGTGCAATTTAAGTATTTGATTTACTTGACGAGAGAGAATATTTTATCATATCAAAAATCAGTTTCACCGCCAAAAATTTCCTTTACATCTTTTATTTCATTTTCTTTACCCATCTAGCATATGTAACGAGCAAACTCACATAAATTTTTTTTTTTTAACTTCCTTTTTTCTTTTTCTCACTCAAAAATTCTTTTTCTTATTATTTTTTTTTTTGTACTATAGTTTTTTTATTCTTTTTTTTTAAAAAATCATTTCTTTATTTTGCCAAATTTTATTTTTTTTTTTTTTACGCAATAGATACATACACAAAAAAAAATACTTTTAAAAGGTGAATTTTTTTTTTTGTATTTGTTAATATAAAAGGAGTTGAAAATAAGAATGAAACAAAAGAAAAAAAGCAAAAATTTTTTTTTTTGGATTTTATTTTATTTTTCTAATTATATATAATATTCTTCATTTTTTTTTCTTTTGAATTAGTTGAAAAAAAATATATTTCTTTTTTATTAAATAATAAAAATATATAAATATATATATCGAATTTCTATATTAAAATATTAATAGTAATATTTTTTTTTATTTATTTACAAGTTATTTTTTTTATTTTATTATTATAATTTAGTTCAATTTTTATTATTTATAATATAATCAGTAGTATTGATATTTAATTGAAATATCAAATATTATTTTTTTTTTTTTTAAAAAAAAAAAAAAAAGATTGATAAAACCAAAAAAAAACCAAAAAAAAAATTATTTTATTTTTTTTAAGATTATTTTAAGATTCAAATTTTTTTTTAAAATACATATATGTATGTATATTTTTACAAATATATATATATATATATATATATTATTAATTTTTATTATATTTTATTTTATTATTATTATTTTTTTTTTAAAAAAAACAAAAAAAGATATATATATATTATTATTTTCATTAAGCTATTATTTTTTTATTTAGTTATTTACATTATGTTTTAATTATTTTATATATATATATATATATATTAAATTAAATAAAATTTTTATCATGATTTATCATGATTTTGCATTGGTGGTTGAATATTCCAATCGCCTATAATAAATTACAGAAAGTTCAATAGAAATTTTAAATAAAAGAACGATATCATTATAGGTCTCGTTGAAACTTATAAATAAGATTACCATCAGTTGAGTCGGTATTTATCGCTTTGATACAATCAATGTCTAGACGAAAAGGGCCAGGTTGACTTAAAATAGAGAATCCAACGGTCTTAACCTTTTCCCTGTACATTTCCATTTGAGGATCTTGCACAATTCCATGATTAGTTAATATAAAATCTCTAAACGGAATCTAAATTAGAGACATGAATTAACGAAAAAGGTAAAAGAAAAAAAAAGAAAAAAAAAGAAAGAAAGAAAAGAAAGGTAAACATACCAATACTGTTTCCCATTCACCTGGGTTCCTTAAGAATAAACGATGTTGAAACAAATCAGTAATTATAGGACCATCAGTTTGTATATTTACAAAATATTTTTTGTTGTCTCCACGTGCTCTTATATATAGATAGCGAAATAATGAAGTGTCCCAACACCTTATTCCAAATAATGATGAACCATGTACCTACATAATAAACGAGGGTTTGACAAAAGAGAAACGGCAGAGAAAAAATAAAGGAACATATAGGATATTGTACCTTTGATCTTATACCAGCGTAACCACTTCTTGTAATCCGAGGATTATCTTTTGGTACATCAAGAGAAATATTCCCATGAAATTTACCAAAACCTTCTTCCGTAATTTCTAATTTCGAATCAGAGAATCCTAAATTGTAGTAACGAGTGCGTTAATATTTCACTTACAATTAAAGAATTTGAATTCAATTCAAACAATCATTTACCACCAAGATCTTTATCGCATCCCACAGCCCAATTTTCTAAATCCTTTACACTATTCAGACGTAATAATAATTGTTCGTTATTCCATGGCGTAGGGTTAGCTTTTAAAACTGATTTCAAATTATTAAGATTAAAATAAAATTTGATTCATTGTTTTTATGAAATATTTATTCGTTTTACTAATTGTTTGTTAACTTACTTTTAATGCCTCCTTCTTTAACGACATCTAAAGAACGCCTTAAAAAGCCAAGCATTTTTTTCTTAAATTTCCCATCGATACTCGTACGATATATATATGATTCTCAATCGGTCGATCACATGGAGGATCCGTAGAATATCTATCAGCAAAAAAAAAAAAATTGAATTTTTTTTTTTTTTCGCCTCTTTCTAAATTAATTATGCATATACTTGGTACCATCCTAAAAAATCTTAAAAAATATGATAATATTATTCTAAATAATGCCTCACAAATAAGTTCTATTGAAAGTTCATTAAGAACTTTGACTTATGTTCTACCAGGCAAGTATCAAAGGTGTTTTTTTTTCTTTTGTTGGTTTGAATGCATTCTAAAAGGTTAACCTATTTTGGGTTATTAGGTCGGTTTGCCGATGCCGAGTTCGCTTCTGAAGCGCGTACGAATCCTTTCTTTTTATATATATATATATATACACACATTGCTTATTTTATTATCTTTATCTTTTTGACGCTTCTTTTTTCTCCTCCTTGGTGTGCCTGTATTTAGTCTTTGCAGCGCTGAATTTGATCGGGTTATATCATGATTCGATTTTAGTTCGAGCTGCCGAAAGCTTGGAGCCTTCAAAAAAACCAATTCCTTCCGCACACAATAAATATACGAGATACTGGATTAATCTGTCAAAGACGTATCAAAGAGCATCATTTGCATTAACATTTTTACAGTATACTGATGTATTAATGGAGATGGGAGTACAAAAGAAATGGGGTAAACAAGCCAAATGGAGATTAATCACCACGATTGAATTTATAAAGTAAGTGACATTAACCGGAATTCGTTCGTTTTACGTGACATGAATTGACGAAAATCCTTTCAATATTCAGGGTGATATGTCGAATTATACTTTTTTATATGACACAAGAGCGTACAGTAGTCAATCCAACTATACCAAGAAGAGAAATTGATCCATCAATTTTTAATCAAGAAGAGAATTCTACTACGGGTAATCAAACGTGGATAGGACAAAACACGAGATGTGAACGAGATAATTTATCTTCGGTGATTAATAATAACACCACCTTTAATAATAATATTATTAATGATTATTTAATGAGTAAAGTGCTATATAGTGAAGATATTAGAAAACCATCAGAACTAGTTCATAGGTTACATGGAATTGGGAAGTTTGCCGAATTATTATACATCATTAGACCTCTCATCTATGGTACTATCAAGGTCAACTTTATGTTTTTCGATTCATTAAAAAGGAATATACTTCAATAACTCAATCTTATATATATATATTTTTCTTATAGTCTTTGCATTGCAAAAATATGGGAATCGTTCATGGAAACCTTGGGTACTTTCAATTTTTATTGAATTATTAGCAAAAGTTTTTTTTGATCATTTCTACAAGAAAAAGGTACCGGGAGGATATAGATGGATATCTACATTAGAAAAGGAGGAACACAAGAGACGTATCCGTCTTTTCCTCTTTTATATTCTACGAGGTCCTTTCTACGAAAAATTCACAAGGTATGTTTTTTAATCACCCTCTACAAAATATATGACCATTTTAAATTTATATGCGGATGATAAATCAATAGGCCAAAAATCAATAATTTTTGTCAATCGGTCAGCAACAAACCTATTTTATCATTATTTGGAGGGATTCTAAGAGATTATCAACCATTATGGGAGAATATCTATTTTTATAGTAAGTAACTTTTATTTGACAAAAAAATTTTTTTTTTATGCAAACATTTACATGACATGATTTTTCTTTGTCCATAGGCGCATCATCATAAGGATTTTTTTCTACGTGTAACATATTGAATTTGGAAGATTGGTATTGAATATTTGTAAACAAATAAAACAAATAGATCATTTATTTGTTGTATCTTGTATATCATTGGATAGAATAATACAATAAATATTTGCCGTGTAAAACTTGTTAAATAACGGATATTTAATAATATTAGATACATCAAATGTCTATAAATTATTATTATTATTATTATTATTATTATTATTATTATTATCATCATTATATATATATATATATATATATATATAGTTTTTTTTTTTTTTTTTTTTTTTTAAAAAAAAAAAAAAAAAAAAAAAAAGGAAATAATTTAAATGAATGTCTAAAAGATTGAAAATTCTAACTTTGAATATTACATAAATATATATATATATAATTGGAATGTGTAAATAAATGAACGTGATAAATAAAAAATAGTTTTATCGGACAACCGTACTATTGCATAAATGTTCCCAAAAATACCATAAATCTTCCAAGGATCGATTTTTATTATCAACGAGTCCAAATTTCAATATGATATCACCTTTAACATCATTTCTGGCGGTACGCTTTTGTAAAGTGTAAGCAGAAGGTTGATTCGCAGGGTCATCAAAGGTTCTAGGTTGTCCATCATTTAATCCACCATTATTTCTAGCAAATACTTGTTTAATAGGGATAGTGATTTCCCCAAGAAAGTCACGACCAAAACGATCTTCATCCCATACTGTTATGACAATGAGCGGAGGTAGATTCGACTCGCTTAATTTGATGTCAAATGATGTATTCCATACCGGATTTAATGTTTTTTTGATAACTGCTGTCTCATATTTTTTATTTGCTACTCTGATTACCGCGTAAGGATCGGAGAAACCATCTCTATCACTGTTAATACAAAAGAAAAGAAAATGTGGAGAGTCAGTACTGGTCATGTTTTATGATATTTTTAAAGTAGAGTTTACTCATCTAAAAAAAAATTCGTTTGAAATAGAAGATACTTACGCGGCTGCTAAATCTCTAGCTGCAAGCACACCGATTCGAAGTATAGTTTCAGCCATAGTTTTTTATCAAAAAAAAATGTTCGGGAGGTTTATGCGTTATTTGTTGTTTTTTTTTTTAAAAAAAAAAAAAGGAATGTGGTAAATTTTAAGGGTTGGTTGGTTTTTTGATAAAAAAAAATAAGTTTGTTGAGTAAAAGGTCAAAAAAGGAACTTGACCTTTATATATCCAAAAAAAAAAATCGATTTACTTAAAAAAGCCTATAGATTTCGATTTTAAGGATGAATGTATGCTTTCATTCGTACCGATAAAATATTCCGAAATAACCGAATCAGATGCTTATGATACTTATAAGGAGATTACGTGTAACAGTCGGCGGATCCGTCTCCGGGCCATTGGTTTGAAAAATGAATTCTTTCTAGAATATCTAAATATAAATCAAAACAGAGTTTACTATAGGTGATCATAAAAAAAATCTGTCCCCCCTCCTTTTTAACAAATAAAAAATATCAACAATGGTAAATACAAATGCTCCAAGAAAGGTTCACAAGTTGACAAAACAACGTCGAATTAAAAGAAAGATTCGGTCAAATAATAATAAAATGCTGGGAAAGTTACGACCTAGTGAAATGGTCATTCACGGTAGACATAGATCTAAAAAGAAACAACAAAAGCTTGACAGATTAATTAGAAATGTGTGTTAAATTTTTATTTTATTTTATTTTTTTTGAATGGTTTTTTTTTTTGATTGTTGAAAATTAAATTGATTTTTATCATAATGTAGCAACAAAATCACGGAATGGAGAGCGGAAAGATGATAATCGAAAAAATCAATACAGGTAATTTAATTATAAAATTCTTTAAATAACTCATTTAAATTTGTCTAATTCGCTAATGTCCATAGAAGAAGCACTATCAACTCCCAATACCAAAATGGGAAACATAATGGAAGTAGATCATTAATAGTTTAGTTACATTTGCTTTCATAAAATTCCAAAAATAAATTTATTATTATCATAATAAGACATGCATGTTTGCATATGTACATGAGAGTTACAATCATTTTTTAATGCAAGTAGTTTCCAATAATGAATCCTCATAATATCTTGATGAGATGTCCAAATTATTTAATTCTTGTAAGGAAAGATAATTTTCATTTTCATACTTCTTTGATATGGATGATCTCCCCATCGAATCATCTTGTGATTTTCCTTGCGATGAAATCTCTTGCCCTTTCTTTTCCAAATTTCTCTCTTTAAGGTCTTCCTCACTTATTAAGCCTTTATGTTGATGTCTACGCCAATTAACATATAATTGTAAAATTCTGTCTTCAGTTTCTAAACCATATTCTTCCATCCAATTATCATCCTTTTCGCAAAATAACTTCCAACTATCTTCAGCATATTTACCCATACCAAATAACTGTTTGGGGGTCTTGAAATCTGGATTTAATAAATACGTGTATGAAAATCTTATTATCCTTTCTGCTCTCGTATTCCTACATGTAAGGAGAATGAAAAGGTTAACTCGATCAAAAATTTTGCCTAGTTTTAAATAGATGTGATACTTAACTGAAGTCCTAATGGGCGTAATAAATCAGCTAATTTATCTACATTGGCCAAAACGGCTTTTTGTGGACTCGGATATTCTTCAAAAAATTTCCACATTAATGGCAACGCTTGTGAACCTCTCGTACGATTTAAAAACATGGTTGCAATCAATAGCTTGATTTCATCAAAAAAAAAAAAAGGAAGACAGGTGGGCGAAAGATAAAAATGAATCGTAACAAATAAATTGTAACAATTATCGTACCTTCCATGGGTCATAATATAAAGTTTCTTGTACAAGATTGAAAGGAGATGGCATCGGAATAAATTTTGGTGTATAATGAATTGGAACTGATGCTGCTTTTTGTGCTTCTTCCATGGTTGGAAGTTTTGATTTGCCACTGCTCTTTGAATTGTCAGTACAAATTAGGTCTTGTTCGACGGCATCATCATCAAACCTTTTTTCCGAAGTGATCACCATCTCCGAAACGAATCCCGCTGTTGACTCCGAGCGGATTATTGAGTCAGTTTCATTATTGAATGTGATATCGTGCTTATCGTGTATGAGAGCAAGAGGATCTTTATTGATTTTGAAATTTTTGGGATTATCACCTTTAATAATTTTCTTTTTGTTTGATTTAAAGTATTTGGATATTTTCCCCGTTCGTTTCATCGATGCGATTTCCTGAGCTTCCATAATTGTCTCTTGCAATTTTAATGATTTCTGCATCAAATCCGACTCGGATAATAAATCATCATCTTGTATAAATATAGTTTCGGTTATACCGCTTTTTGACGCGTCATTCTCGTGTTGCGCGTCAGCTTCATCATCTTCATTTATGATGCTAGTGAAATAATGACTTTTGATTTCGGTTTTAAGGACTTGACGTTTCCTTTTCATTTTTTTTTTTTTAATTAAATTTTCGAAAAGGTTGAACGGATCGTCAAATCGTCATATGATATTAATATGCGGGGGTAATCAAAAAGATCGCTTTCCAAATTTGGAGAACTGGCTAATTTGTTTTTTTTTTTTGACTTAAAAATTTTTTAAAAACTTTTATTTATTGTTTTTTATTTTGTTTTTTTTAAAAAAAAATACATAAAAAATGCCGCTCAATGTTTTAATAGGAACTTATAATTTAAATCAACGATTATTAAATCAAGAATTAACATCATGGTTATTCCCCTTAAGCACCTCATCACCTTCGCTATTAGAAAAACCTGATATAATAGCTATAGGATTTCAAGAGTTTAATGAATACCCAAACGCATTCTTGAATATTAATAGTGAAACCAGAATCAAACATTGTGAAGGAATGATTGAAAGAGCGATATATAATTGTACAAGAGAACGATATTATCAGGTAACACGAAGCATATTCGTTGGGTTAGCCTTGGTAATTTACGTTAGAGATGAGTTGATTAATCAGATAAAGGACGTTGAGGTCGAACAAATTGGAGTTGGACCAATGTGGATCGGTAATAAAGGAGCGATCGTGGTTCGATTAATCATTTTCATTGATCCCAACAGAGAAAATGTTAATTCGGTGTGTTTCGTTTGCGCGCATTTAGCTCCACATTCAAAAAATGTTTTAAAAAGAAATAAGGATTTTCAAAGCATCATTCAAAGATTAGTATTTGTTAATAACACGATTGATGAGGAAGCATTTGTTGATTTTGATGATGATAATGATTTTACCCCGTTAGTCGAACGACGTAAGTCCACACCATACAAGAAGAAGTATGATACGATGTATGATAATGATTATGTATTCTTTTTTGGAGATTTGAATTATCGTATCGAATTAAATTACCTTAAAAATCCCTCATTAACGATATCAAGGCTCATGAATTTATTAAATACAAATCAACATCAATTGGTATTACCATTTGATCAATTAAATATTGAGAGGAAGAGGGGAAGAGTGTTTAATGGATTTCAAGAGGGGGAAGTCAAATTTTCTCCTACCTACAAATATTATGTCGATACCTTTGATTCTTTTAATTTCTCAAAAAGAATTCCCGGATGGTGTGATAGAATATTATATTACAATAAACATCATGATGATGATGATGATGATGATGATGCCATCATACTACATCAATACGTTTCCAATAATGATTACACCACATCAGATCATAAACCAGTTTCTGCTTTATTCACGATAAATTTCATTCCTCCTAATATTAAAACCACAAATGTTACCATTAATATTAAGATTGATAAATGGAGGGTCGTGAAAAAAGTCATTGGAAATATTTTTACCAGAATCTCCGGTCTTTTATGGTGGTTATTTGGAACCAGACGTTGTATTAAATTATTTTTTGTATTGATCACTAGCATCTTGATTAGTTGGTATTTCATAAACCTTTTATTGATTAAGTATCGAGGAAAATCTTGAGTGTGTTATAATTATTTATTCAAGTGGGTTAATAATCTGCCGTTTAATAATATCTTCAAACGTAATGATTAAGCGCTGGCTCGCTCGCACTGGCCTGAAGATAAAATTTCACCTCTATTTTATTCATTGTTACAAGCAATAAAAAATCTGAAAAACATACGTATATAAATGATGTCATGATCGCAACTTCAATGTTAAAATGAATTAATGATTGGAATAATCATTACACTAAATGACATACAACCACCAATGTAGATTTGTATCAAATATCAATGATATTTATTTTTTTGATCTCTGAGGTTGGAACCGAATTATACCAAACCGGGGATATGCATCACTAAAAATTAATTTTATATCATCAAATGTGTCAATGTGTCATGACCAACACCAAAAAGTGTCAGAGCAACGAACCTTATAATTAACACCGTTTAAAACATGTCCAATACCATTAAAAACATGTAGAACAACACATTTTTATGAAGCAATACAATAGATGTTACGAATATTAATTTATTATATGAATATATTATAAGTAAAATACAAATTTGTTATCTCATTAATATTTATTTAATAATAATAGAATAAAAAAAAAATAGAACACAATAAATAAGACCTATATTGTGTTAATTTGAAGCCAAGTATTTCCTTATCAAACAAGAGGTCTGTTGAAACTTAATTAACAAGCATTTAAAATAGATGCTTTTTAAAGCTATCCAGAAGTACATAACAATTTCGGAGTTCTTTTACATCTAAGTCCACTACAGCATGGTATGGTTTCACAGCTTGTACCAACTGTAGCGCATCTTGTCCTTCGAGCTATTAATGAAAAAAAATAATTATTAAATGTTTTGGTATTATTGAAAATGAAACAAAAAAAAAATTCTAAAGATATAATTACCTTCATTAATTAACGGTGAAGCATCCACACTAACAAGAGCGTAGATAAGGCAAATTACAACAGTAAGCAAAAGAAATTTCATGATTATTTTAATATTGTAAAAAAAAAGAGTATTAAAATTTGAAAGATGTTTTAATAACTTTTCTTTTTTGAAAGAATATGTTTTAATAACTTTTCTATTTTACAGAGTGAAAAGTGACCTTATTTATATAAATTGTGGGTTGGTTTTCCGTTCTCAAGAATATGTATTTTCCTTATTGATATCGTGTCTCTTTTTTTATTAGGTTAATCCTTCATAATAAGTGTGACTAATTAAGAAAAAGTACGGCTACTAATTTGGTATTATATTCTAAGAAGCAATTATATTTTCATACTTAATGTAGTACTAATTTGGTATTATAAACTTTTTCTTATTCTCTTTGCAATTTTCCTGATATAGTTGTTTTTATATATGGGGCCCGGTTCCAACCTCTAGTGCTTATCAATGAAAAAATAAAATAGATTTGCCCATATCGGGCCTTCCTCAAAGTGATAACCTAAATTAGAAACTTTAATCTTTTTCGAATGAATGAGAAAAAAAAAAAGTCACAAATCTCGGTTCATTCTCTCGGTACATAAATCACGGGTTGATAATGAATTGGAAATAAATTAGCTGTAGAAAAGGAAATAATGTGACGCTGGGACTCGCATTAAATGGCCTAGGATTTGCGAACTCCCTCTTCGATAGCATCATACATCTCATTTGCTTCTATCAATTTTTTCTCGCTTTATACTATACAGTATATCTTACCGGGCCAAAAGTCACGTGGGATGGAATTTTTTTGTGGCGATACTGGGGTAAATAATGATAATAATTAGGTATTCTTCTTTGGAGATTTGAATTATCTTATCGAAATAGATTACCTTAAAAATCCCTCATTAACGATCATGTATTTATTAAATACAAATCAACATCAATTGGTATTACCATTTGATCAATTAATTATTGAGAGGAGGAGAGGAAGAATGTTTAATGGATTTCAAGAGGGGGAGGTCAAATTTTCTCCTAACTACAAATATTATGTCGATACCTTTGATTCTTTTAATATCTCAAAAAGAATTCCCGGATGGAGTGATAGAACATTATATTATCATCATCATCATCATGATTAGAGCTCCGCATAAGCCGAGCCGCTTGCAAGCCAAACGAGCCGGCTCGTTTAGGAACGGCTCGAGCCACTATAAAACGAGCCGCGAGCCAGACAAGCCGGCTTAAGCCATGCCTTGGCTCGTGCCGCAGCTCGGCTCGTTGGCTTGCATTTTCTTCTTTGAAGAAAAACGGCCTCGGTGACGGTTCCTTTGAAGAAAAACGCATCCGGCAGCGTTTTCTTAAAGGAAATCGCTCCGGAAGCGAAAACCTTTATGGGATTCGCTCCGGAAACAATTCTCTCGAAGGGAATCGTTCCAGAAACGTTCCTCTCAAAGGGAATCGTTCCAGGAACGTTTCTCTTAATGAGAAACGTTTCTATCGACGGGTTTTCGTTTCTAAATATAAATGCAAGCCGAACGAGCCGGCTTGCAAGCCGGATTGGCTTGGCTTGTCAATTAATCTCCCGAGCCGAAAAAAAGTGGCTCGGCTCGAGCCGGTGGCAATCCAAGCCAAGCCGGGCTTATGCGGAGCTTTAATCATGATGATGATGATGATGATGCCATCATACTACATCAATTTGTTTACACCACATCAGATCTTAAACCAGTTTCTGCTTATTCACGATAAATTTCATTCCTCCTAATATTAAAAATACAAATGTTACCATTAATAAAAGTCATTGGAAATATTTTTACCAGAAATCGCCGGTCTTTTATGGTGGTTATTTGAAACCACACGTGGTATTAAATTATTTTTTTGTATTGATCACTAGCATCTTGATTAGTTGGTACTTCATAAACCTTTTATTGATTAAGTATCGAGGAAAATCTTGATTGTGTTATAATTATTTATTCAAGTGGGTTTATAATCTGCCGTTTAATAATATCTTCAAACGTAATAATTAAGCGCTGGCTCGCTCGCACTGGCCTGAAGATAAAATTTCACCTCTATTTTATTCATTGTTTCAAGCAATAAAAAAAATCTAAAAAAAACATACGGTATATAAATGTTGTCATGATCGCAACTTCAATGTTAAAATAAATTAATGATTGGAATAATTATTACACTAAATGACATACAAAGTACTTACAACCACCAATGTAGATTTGCATCAAATATCAATGATATTTAATTATTACTATTTTTTTGATCTCAGAGGTTAGAACCGGTTTCATTAAATTCAATCAACCGGTTTTTATTTAAACCGAATTTAAATCGAATTATACCAAACCGGGGATATGCATCACTAAAAATTAATTTTATATCATCAAATGTGTCAATGTGTCATGACCAACACCAAAAAGTGTCAGAGCAACGAACCTTATAATTAACACCGTTTAAAACATGTCCAATACCATTAAAAACATGTAGAACAACACATTTTTATGAAGCAATACAATAGATGTTACGAATATTAATTTATTATATGAATATATTATAAGTAAAATACAAATTTGTTATCTTCTTATTAATATTTATTAAAGAATCTTAAATAAAAAAAAAATAATAATAATAGAATAAAAAAATAGAACACAATAAATAAGACCTATATTGTGTTAATTTGAAGCCAAGTATTTCCTTATCAAACAAGAGGTCTGTTGAAATTTAATTAACAAGCATTTAAAATAGATGCTTTTTAAAGCAATTAAGGAATACATATCGTTCTTCGGAATTTTTTACATCTAAGTCCCATACAGCATGGTGCGTTTACACAGCTTTGACCTTCTGTAGAGCATCTTGCCCTTCGAGCTATTAATGAAAAAAAATAATTATTAAATGTTTTGGTATTATTGAAAATGAAACAAAAAAAATTCTAAAGATATAATTACCTTCATTAATTAACGGTGAAGCATCCACATTAACAAGAGCGTAGATAAGGCAAATTACAACAGTAAGCAAAAGAAATTTCATGATTATTTTAATATTGTAAAAATAAGAGTATTAAAATTTGAAAGATGTTTTAATAATTTTCTTTTTTTGAAAGAATATGTTTTAATAACTTTTCTTTTTTGAAAGAATATGTTTAATAACTTTTCTATTTTACAGAGTGAAAAGTGACCTTATTTATATAAATTGTGGGTTGGTTTTCCGTTCTCAAGAATATATATTTTCCTTAGTGATATCATACTATATTGTGTCTCTTTTTTTATTAGGTTAATCCTTCATAATAAGTGTGACTAATTACGGCTACTAATTTGGTATTATATTCTGAGAAGCAATTATATTTTCATATTTAATGTAGTACTAATTTGGTATTATAAACTTTTTCGTATTCTCTTTTAATCTCTATCGTCTCTTTTAATAAAAACCATGCAATTTAATATTTCATTCACGAAACTAAAAAATGGGCTTTACCAACGATACTTTCCTTATATAGTTGTTTTTATATATCTTATCGATCGATTATTTATTAATTTAATATTTTTTAAAATAATTAAAAAAAGAAAAATAAAAAAAATTAAAATAGAATTGATTGTGAATTTTCGATATCTGAATTGATTTTTGATATTCAATATTCGAATCAATTTCGATATCTGAAATAACTTTTGATATTCAAAATTATTTCGATATTCGTTTGAAAAAACTTAAAAAATTTTAAATATTTGAAATGTAATTTGTATTTCAAACGGGAATCCTACTATAACATATAACAAAAAAATAGAACACAATAAATAATAAATAAGATCTATATTGTGTTAATTTGAAGCCGATTTTGGCTAAGTATTTCTATAACAATACTTATCAAACAAGAGGTCTGTTAAAACTTAATTAATAAGCATTTAAAATAGATGCTTTTTAAAGCAATTAACCAGAAATGCATACATTGTTAGTCCTCAACAGCATGATATGTTAGAACAGTTGTAACCCACTAAAGCGTAATTTGATTTTGGTTTTGGTCTTCTCCATCTTCCCCTTCTTCGAGCTATTAATGAAAAAAAATAATTATTAAATGTTTTGGTATTATTGAAAATGAAATAAACAAAATTCTAAAGATATAATTACCTTCATTAATTAACAGTGAAGCATTCACACTAACAAGAGCGTAGATAAGGCAAATTATAACAGTAAGCAAAAGAAATTTCATGATTATTTTAATATTGTAAAAAAGAAAAGAGCATTGAAATTTGAAAGAGTATGTTTTAATAACTTTTCTTTTTTACAGAGTGGAAAGTGACCTTATATATATAAATTGTCAGTTGGTTTCTGTTCTTAAGAATATTGTATTTTCCTTAGTGAGATATTATGTCTCTTTTCTTATTAGATTTTTCTTTCATAATAAGTGTGACTAATTAAGAAAAAGTACGGCTACTAATTTGGTATTATTTTCAAACTAAAAAAAAATGAAAGGTTTTGTTTAAAGGGTATTGTCGAATAGTAAATTTCTAATAAGCAATTATATTTTCATATTTATTACAAACTTCAATCACGAAGTGTGTAAAAACGTGCACAATGTGCCAACCCTTCGGACATGAGCACGTCGAAAAATTTTTTGTGCACATATGACATCACAAAAATGTGCTCGTTTTTGCACGCGCACATATTGTGTTAATTTAAGCCATTTCATTATTCTTTTTTGTAGGCTGGACTTTTTTTATGATGCAAAACTTCTCTTTTATAGATATTTAATGCACATTAAATTTTATCTATATACATTTTGTGTATATTTTTTTCTATATGGTTATCAATGAAAAAATAAAATAAAGTTTTTGTACGCCTGTAAATGCTGACTGCTCATCGAAATAAGACCTTAAAGTGATGACCCAAACATCTAGAAACTTTAATCTTTTTCGAATGAATGAGAAAATAAATTAGCTGTAGAAAAGAGAAAGCAAAGAAATAATGTGATGACTAGGATTCGCGAAATCCCCTCTTCGATAGCATCATACATTTCATTTGGTATTACTGAATTCGGAAATTTTATGTTCCCGCAAGGTGAGTTCTAGACCTTGTATAGAAAAGACTAGAAAAAAAGACAACATATCCTTAAATTTTCCACGAAATCGTTATACCAGATGTCTTGGATCTATTCAGCTGAAAGGCAAAAAGAATTCGGGAATTTGCTTCTATCGAAGTTTGATTTATTAAAAAGTAGCGAAAAAAATAAAGATATCGGAATGTACATTACAAATCCGTCGTAACTTTTAAAGCATAACTCCTATATTCTTACATGCGTTGTCTCTTATTTTTTCGGTCTCGATTCTAAACGATCACCCGGAACCGTTTTAATTTTTCATCTGCTTGACTTCAGAAAATTTGATCCGGAGTATGCACGATTCCATAGACGTATTCTGATCGGGTTACAACTCATCAAGCTTGCGCTTTTGCTTTTGTTCAAGTTGCATCAAGTTTGAGCTACGCCTAATTTTATGTCAATTTGTTTCATTGACGCAAGATAATTTCTTCATGGATAATCTACTCTGCCGATAAGCAATGGGATTATTGCAAGAATAATTATAATAAAAACGTGAGATTTATTCTCTGTATCATTGATTTTTGGATTCCATGTGCATTCGAGAAAATTTATCGTAAGTAGACTACAAATCTTTTTTGACAAGTCTCTTTAAGTCTTCACTTAAATAAATATTAATAGTTTTGTTCGATGATAGTATAATTTCAAGTTTTTTTGTAGTTTCAATGATAGTCTTCGATTGAATTACCAAAGCGATTGGTTTACTTTTTGTTTTATTATACGAGAAACTTTTCCGGTGATCTAATCATAAAACATTTTTCCAATAATACATTTTGGAGTCTTTATAAAAAATTCTCTGGTAGCGGCAGTTACAAAGCCTCGAATATAAAAAAAAAAATTTTTTTTTCAATCACGCGATGTATTTTCCACCAATCTCCGAGATAACATCAATAATTTCGATAAATCAAAAAAAACCATCTTGTATTTCGTTGTTTAAACAACTATGGAAGTGTGAGTAATAGTTTTTGTTTTTATATGAACAAGGGAAATTCGGTTTGTTTCACATTTAGTACAGTTAATTTTAAACATCTCACCATCTTGTTCAAATATATACTTAATACTTTATTACGTTAAGAATCATTCCAAACTTTAGTTTCTAATTTGTTGATACTTTATCAGAAGCAATAATAATTGAAGTTAGATTTTTAACATAAATGTCAAAGTTCCTAATTTTATTGTAACCGCTTTGAAATATATCGGTTTTTGCTTTTGTTTTGTTGCCAGACGAACCAAGTACAAGGTTTCACCTTGTCATTGTAAAAGTGTTAATTGTGCTTATTATTGTAGCTCTTCAAATTTTCTCCTTTTATTCATTTCTAACATCCGAACGAAATGTAGTTGTTTGTCGGTTTCCTTTCTGATTCGGGGTTGAAAAAGTTCTCTATTTTTTTGGAACGTAGGAAAAAAAAAATATATACCCAAATATCTCGTAAGTGCGACCAAAAGGACAAATGCGAGCGTAAATAAAAAAAATTACAAAAGAAAAAAAAAAAGATTTTTTTGATAGTTACGTGAAAGAAAATAAAGTTGCAGAGTGGTTTAAGTAACTTCGTTTCGAAATGTGAAGGGAGGAGACAACAAACAAAGCTTTTATATGTAAAGTGTATATATTTGTATTTTTTGAAAAGAAAAGAAAAAAAAGGCGCTTGCGCTGAAAAAAAAAATTATTTTTCGTTTTAGCAAAAGTCGATTGAAAAAAGAAATTTTTTTTTTTTTGTTGCTGGGGAAAATTGTTTATATATATGTGTGTGTTTGTGTGTGAAAAGTTGGAACAAAAAAAATCACTACGTTGGAAAGTTCAAACCAAGTTTAAATCTTGAAGCTTTTATACTGTATATGATCGTTAATAATTCCTCTTTATCAACTTGACATTATTTGATTTGCCACTTTCGAATCACCATCACACTGAACTCTTAAATATTCGGAAGCTTCATAAAAAATGAGAGGAAAAGTTGGCGGGAAGATAAGTATTGTTGAAACTTGTTTACAACTTTCTCATTTTTCTTGCATTCTTTTTCTTTGAATTCTTTCTCTTTTTTCTTGGGGTAGGCCAAGAGTCGGCAAAAAAAATATTTGATGTTGGTGAAGCAGAATAATCTCCAACTTCTAACAGCTCATTTAAAAAGTCTTCATCCGTTGGCTCAATATTTGTATTCCGGATATTCAATGTTTGTAAGTTATTCCTTATGATAAGCTGTGAAATGATTAGGATAATAGTTAAGATAAATGAAACGATATGTACAAGTATTTATTACCTTGTGTTGATATATCGCTGCCATAAGTTTGAGAAAAGATTTTATTCCATCTTCAGAGAATTTACTATCTACATGGTGAGATACAGGGTCTTTCCGAAAAATACAAACTGAACCACCAGCACGCCACAGTCTTGCAAATTGAATCCATAACCCAAGGTGCAAGATACCAAATACCTGAATATTGTTAGCTTTTCGATCTTCGTAATTTGCAGTTCTCACAAGATCAGCATATATATCACGAAGAGTTTTTGGCATCTTGAATGTTTCAAGAAGATATTTTTGGTCCGAAACTCCTAAGAATGATCTCGCCGCCTCAATGGCTCCCACTTCAATAAGTCTGTCAACTATATATACTATCCCATCGATTTTGCGTCCAGTCAATTTCCTGGTGTTTGTGTTTCCTGACCGACCACGGTTTTTCCTGTTGGCACTAGCTAGTGATGGTGCATCAGTCCTACAAATAGCGATAATTAAAGTTACATTAAAAGTAAATAATTATTATTTGCACTAATGGGAAAGTGGTTAAAACCTCTTAATATCCGTGCCCAATTGAATATCCCTCATACAGAAGTCGATGCACGTCCCGAAAAAAGCAGCAGTAAACTAATCTTCGTATTGGTTTCTGATTAAGGGGGAATCAATATTTTCATATAGGTTGACTAGTGTTCGCACTGCCATTTGTATCCACTCCTGATCGTAATGCTTATTGATATTATAAATTGTTCCATCTTGTAAATACGATGTCATAACAGAATTACGAAGCTCGCTTAATGTTGTTTTTCTGTATCTCATCAGCTCTTTCGCAATTTCATGCGGAACAGCTGGAAATCTAATTCGATCTTCAGTTAATTCATTCCATTCCGCCTCAGTGAACAATGCCCTGACATTTTCATCGTCATAGTCTATAATGTAGGAATGAGCATGGCTGATAACATATGTCAGAATCACGAATGACGAGATAAAAAAAATTCAAATTTTGAGAAACTTACTGTTCATGCTCCATATCTTTGGCGAAATCGAAAAGAACATCCTCTACTATCTTTCCCGACTTCAAATGCATCTTCGCAGTATCTGGAATAGCATTGTGTACTTCGCGAAAAGCCAATTTGTTTATTTTAGGAAGATCATTATCGTCCTTATTTTCATCTGCTTCACAATCAGACTAAAATAACATAAGCAGATTATGAGATATATGTAATAAATAATAAGAATTCTATTATTAGATACTTTAACTGATCCATCCTCATCACTCTCAAGCTCGTTAACGTCATCAGACAACACAATTTTACTTCCGCAGTATGAACAAAACCTTAATAGTTCGGAGATATTAATCTAAAGAATCGAAAAAGGTAAATGTTGTTATCCGCATTTACCTCCATAAAACATTTGGAGCAATTATCTCGCTTAAAGAACAGATTGGACGGATGTGAACTTTGAAAAAAATTATTTATTTCGGCATTCAAATCCTACAAGGCAAAAGTTTAGTAATAAAATATATCATAAAATAGCATTGACAAAACGTGAGCTGAGCTTACATAGCTGTCATTATATACAGCTGTTCTTCGATTTTCTATATCATTGGATTTTGCAGTTTGAAAATTTTTTCGGGTTCGAATAGTTTTTCTCTTCCTTTTCTTAAGTGGTTTATTGTTAGCAAACGACATTCTATTAAAAATATAGCTTTAATAATACGGTAGTCTTCATGCTTACTTTCGAATCATCATGTATTTTTTTCATCAAAGTATCTCCGATAATTTTCAAATATTCTGTTTTCTATTTGGGAGCAAACTAATCAGATTGGACTAGAAAGTCACTGCCATCAACATAATAAATATAAAATCATACAATAATATTTTTATGAAGATTATGAGTATGTTGTACAACATCGGGATCAATGTTCTTGATGGTTGAAATTTCAAATAGGCTTTAGCGTATTGATTAAATACTTGCTGTGCTGTCACCGTTGGATCACTTGCGTATACCAATCTTGTAAATTTTTTAATATCATTCCACCAGTTCAAGGAAGTTACAGAGAAAAACTTATTGATTCCAGTGTGTGGTTGGCAAAATCTTGTGTCCAGTACAAACTTGGCAAATTTACTCATCTACGTTAAACAATAAAAAAACGGAAGCTTGATTAATACCAGTAATCCACTGAGTAATCCACAGATATACTTGGTAGCCCTCATTCGAGTGCAAGTCGTTCAGCCACATTATGTATGTTGAGACGCATAACGTTCGCAGGCAATCCTTCAAATTGCAACTAGGCACTCTTTTGTGTTGAACAATTAAGCACGGTTGCGGACCTCCTGCAACACAGGCAAACACTCTCCCAAACGTGAACTCTTTCCGCAGTCTCTTCTCTTACACGTGTGTTGAACACGGAAGATTTGCATGTAAACCCTGGAGGGTTACCAACCAGCATCCAATCTGTCCAGGAGACATCAAGCTGTCCGACCGAGCAGGCCACCTTTCGTGTTGAACTACCAGGCAGCGCTTGGTGGCCCCCATGCAACAAAAAGAGGCGCGTGTAGTTGTAAACAGAAATTAATATTAAATAATACTTAACTTTAAACGAAAAGAATAGATTTACAGTAAAATTTTTTTGGAGAATTCAGGATATATATGAAATTCGAATGTCGCGATGTTGCACAGCTTGTATATTCACGTGATAAAACGCGTGACAGACGCGTAGAAACCGTAAATCTCTACGGTGTGACATATTAGTTAATTCACAGTATATAAAAAAAAAAGATGCCGCATGCAGTTGAAATTTTACCAAACGTTCTTTATAATCATGGCAGTCAAATTTCCGTTTCTGCATCACTGCCAGACATGTCATATCAAAGCACAGGCACTATGTATTACTAGATAGAGAGGTATTCGTCCAGGTCTATGGCAGTGATGTACATTTTTGATGTCCCAGAGATTTGTTGTCCCAGCTATATGTCCAAACCTGTCCTACACTATGTCCCAAATGTCCTATCTGTCCCATCTATGTTCCCATCAGTATCCCATCAATGTCCCATGACAACACTGGTCTATGGTACAACCAAGCTCGCCATACTGTCAAACTACTTGGGAATCGAAAACGTAATTTACATCCTTTCTTAGTTTTTTTTTCAGTTTTTATTATAAATTTGTATTCTAAAAACAATTCATATGAACATAATAGATCGTGGGCTATAGCGTGGAATGAACGTTGTCTATGGTCATATCGAAGATTTCTGAATGCGTGTCGCGATAAAATCATTGATTTGTCATTTTCGAATAACTGGCACGACCTTGACGATGGTTGGGCCGCCAATTTTTAAGAGAAGCAGAAAGTTTAGAAGAAATTTTACGATTTTAAAAGAAAAGGTGCGTTTTTTTTTTATTTGCAAAGGAAGGGTAACTCCTAGTTGGCTCTCAGTAATTCTTATCTTGGATATTCGATTATGTACCATCCTTTATTATTAAATAAAAAAAAAGGTTGCACTGCTAACATCATTACTTCTATTACTTTTATAACAGGTAAAATCGGAACGTTCGGAGCGATGGTTAAAGATGTACTGGGAAGAAGTTATTGATGATGCAAAGGTAGTAATAGATTATGAAACTCTTGTATATTGGTGTATTTGTCGCTAAGCTAAAATCTGCTTATTATTTTAGAATCGTATGAAACGTAAACGAACTGTGATTAATGAGAAAGAAAACTTTCAATCACGGATAAATAAAAAGCTTAAAACGAATTCGATACCTTCGGAAGGAATTTCTTTACCGGCAGTCGTCGCAACATTTTACCAAATTTGATGGTACCAGAGAGGCCTGAGTTCAATTCTCGGGGTGATTTTGACAGTCTGGGAGTAACAACTGTGTTGGGCGGCTATTCCAAATTAGACTCCTCTTTCCAGTAATTGGCCTGAATTCCATCGTACCATGACCTATTTAAAGTTGCGTTATAAGTCAAAGTCAAGTACTGTATCAACGGAACAGCGATTTTCCGATGAGGTATCAAATTGGGTGGAATTTGATAAAGAAGTATTAGAGTGGCGTCTGGAAGTCGATAAGAAATACCAAGAATCAACGTTTAGCCGATGTCGTATGGTCACTTGTGAAAAGGACATCTGTACAGCATCAGATGTAAACATTCATGAGACCTTAACTCCCCTTGATCATTCAATCCTTTTCTTGGATGGTCATGCTTTGGAGAATATAGTCGGGCAGCCTGATTTCATAATTGTTAATGACAATATGATACTACTCGTGGTTTAAGAATGCAAACCAAGTGGGTTTTGAAAGTACCTCCTAACGAAGATATTGTCAACTATATAATCAGGAAAAGGAGAGTCATGAAGGGTTATTTGTTTGTTCTAATGAAACTTGGTTCTTTAAAGGGGAAGTAGAGAAAATAGAGGAAGAATACTATAGATGGCTTAAAAGTAAGGATGATGCTAATGGTTAAGGATATATCAGTTGGCATTTGGTCACAGCCAAGGAATTTCTAGCCATTTGGCCGTGGCCAAAATAGTCAAAATGGCTAAATAACTAGGTATTAATAAATGTATTAGAATTTGATTGATATTTGGCCGCGGCCAAGATTTTTTAGCCATTTTGGCTGGCCAAATTTGCCAAACGGCTAAAGGCCAATACTGGAAATTAAATTAGAAAAAAAAATAAATAAAAAAAAAATCATTTTATAAAGATAAAAATTAAATTTATCAATTACGAGTTTAATATTAGGTTTAGGGTTAGAGTTAGGATTGGATTATTTATAAAAAAAAACATCAAATATTATTTTATATTTTTTTTTGTTTGATATGTTAAAACTTTAAAAAATTAAATTTTAGCGAACCTCAGGGTATTATCTAGGCAAAACTGCTAGCTTTATGATAATAATTTATTATGAAAATAATAATTTAATATATTATATATTATACAATTTATATAATTTTAGACATAAATATTTATAAAAAATTTACATTCTTTTATATATTTTGTAATTATACATTTAATTTAACTTCCATTCAATATAGTTAGACAATTTTAATAATTGTAATATTAAGTATTATATAAATCATTTTAAATTCAAAAAGTGATATTTTTTATATAATTATCTTAAAATCAATTTTAATTTAATTATATATTATAATGGATGCAGTTTAAAATCTCGAAATCCAAAATCTCGAAAGGTCAAATTCTCAAAATCCAAAATCCCGAATGGTAAAAATCACGAATTATCCTTCAAAAATTTTTTATGTATAACTAAGTTTGCTTTCTGATTAAGGCATATATTACGGCATGACATTACCAAATTATTAATATATATATAACATAATTTTATTAAAAAAATTTCATTACAAAGTTGTTAAAATCGCAATTCATCTTATTAATGGTTTAATATTTACTTATACAATAAATGAAAAATATTCAATCAGGGGGGAGTTTTGCTTATACAAATAAATGAAAAAAATTTTCAGCAGGATTATTTTCAGATAACCTAAGTCTCACCCGTAACATATATTGCTAATTCAAAGTAATTTTCCATGACTCACCCACGACATACTAATTTAAAGTAATTCTTATGACTATTCGGGATTTTAAATTTCAAGATTTTGGAATTCAAGATTTTGGACCTTTCGGGATTTAGAGTTTTGAGATTTTGGCTTTTTGAGATTTTGAATTTAAAGATTTCGTAGCATATCCATTGTAATAATATATGTAAGATATATTAGCACCTGAATCTGTAAATACTACCTATTTTTTCTTTTTTTTAACTATATTTAATAAATGTTATTAAACTATTTTCTGCATTATTATTATAGATATATTGTTTATTTTGAACTTATAAAAATTGTAAAGATAATAGAAGTATTTTTATCTCTCAAATATAATATTTTGTATATATTTATTGATCTATTATCTAATCTTATTTCAAACTATCTATATAATTAGTAACTTTTTTACTGATAATAACTGAACTTTAAGTCTCTTTATAATATTTAAGTTAACTTTGTTTAATTTCTCTTTTCCTATATATTATATTAATTTTAACTATTAAACTATTTAAATTTTTAAATATCTTAATATTAATTTTATTTATATTTGTCTATTTAATAATATGAATACTACTTTTAAAAAAATCTATCCTTTTTTATTCTATCTAAATTTTCTTCCTTATAATAAATTTTTTCTAATTATTATATTATTATCATCTTCTTACTATTTTAAAAGTATTTTTTTAAAATATTATTATTCTTTAAATTTTTCTGTTATTATTTAATAATATTGAGTTTATATTAAAGTTGCTAAATAAAATCTAGAATTTTATAGATTTTCTAAATGGTTAAAGGTAAAATTTAATAAAATTATATTAAATTTTGTTAAAAAAATTGACAAAATTCAAAAGAAAATAAATTATATTAAAATTGTAAAATTGTATTAAATTATATAAAAAATTATCTTTAAATTATAGGTACTAGTTGAAATAGTCCAAATCAGCTAAAAATCAGATGGCTGATTTTAGGCTGATTTTGATACTATTTACAGCTGATTTACCATATTTCTGATTAGCATAAACAGATGCTGATTAATGCTGATCAATCCCAATCAGACATGGCCATTTAAAACTTAAATTCAACTATAAATCAGCTTAAATTAGCCTCAATTCAGCAACAATTCAGACGCTGATAGATGCTGATCAACTCCAATCAGATATAGTTATTTAGCATCAATTTAGAACTTAAATAACCATAAATTGGCTTAAAATTTGCCTCAATTTGACAAAAATTCAGACGCTGATTGATACTGATTGACTCCAATCAGATATAGCCATTCAGCATCAATTCAGAACTTAAATAACCATAAATCAGCCTAAAATTGACCTCAATTTGGCAATAATTCAGATGCTGATCGACTCCAATCGAACAAGCAATTCAGCATCAATAATCGATATATCTTACTTATTAAATTTATCAAATATTAAAATTTTATTAATAATAAAAACCTAATATAAATTTGCAAAAATATAACAAAATATCACTAAAACCTACTGATTAATTTTCTATTAAAAATAGAATAATAAAATAATAAAATATGATCCATTTTCTTCTAAAATCCCTTAAAATCATCCTAAATATAGATAAATAAATAATATATGATAAAAATATAATCAATTCCTTCTGAAATCACTCAAAAAATAATAAATATAAAATATAAAAATAGAAAAATTAACCCAAAATCACCTAAAAAATGTAAAGATAATTAATAAAATTGTCACATTCCCACCCTAAATTGTCTGAAAAAATGTAAAAAATAATAAAATTAACCTATTTCATCCTGAATTGCCTAAAAAAATGTAAAAATAATTAATAAAATTGATATATTCTCACCTTGAATCACTTAAAAAAACATAAGGATAATTAATAAAATTGACCTATTTCCACTCTAAATCGTCCAAAAATTCATTATTTACCATTATTTATTATAGAATCATCTTCACTTTCTTCAATAGCGAATGAAACCCCTCTTCTGACTTTAGTATATTCCTCAGTTTCAGTTATAAATTCTTTAGCAGTTGTAACATCTGCTTTAATTTTAGTATTATAAATCATATTAGGTTATATTTTATATAACTATTTTGAAGCATTAAAGGAATATAACTAGTTATAATGCTGCACATAATCATTGTATTTTCACTTTCATTAAATTTGAAGAAAATAAGAAAGAATATTAGTGAAATATATTAAATAAATTCAAAATATGCTAAATTAGATAAAGAAAATAATAAACTGCAACTGATCGCTAAGAATAATCATATACAGTAATAACAGATCTTTGACAATTTTCTTTATCTGTTTTGCTAATTTTTGACAAATGGTATAGGCGATCACTGAGCATTTAGAATAAAAGTTGCTTTTCATATTTCGCAATTTGTTAGTTATTTTCTTTAAACAAATTTTTTGTAGCCTTTACTCGCTAAGCTATTTTCTAATAAATAATAAATAATATTAAATTATTGATTCAATAAATCCAAATTTAGAATATATTTTATTTGCTTATATTATATACTTGATTATTATTATAAATTTACTGTAGCTCTAAAGGGTCCTTTCTGCTTTTTTTTTATTTCTTCAAGTTGACTAATGTAACTTACGAAGAGTTTTAGTCAGTTCATAAGTTGGTCAACAGAAGGCTAAAAATTTAGAGCTAAGGACTTTCATAATTCTGGAATCAAACTATAATGTAATGTGATATTTTTCTCACTATTGAAAGGTTCATCATAGTCTAAATCGTTCTTTAAATTAATAGTTTTCAAAACCACCTTTATTTCAGCTTAAATACGAAAAACAGAAAAAATATCAGCTAAAAATTTAGATTATTTAAACATAAATTCAAATATATTTTAGCTCCTTTTACATTAACCTCTTCTGTTATCAAATTATCATCCTCAGAATTATTTTGTGATAATTTTAATTCATCATTAGTATAATGCATTGGCTTTTTTTCCTTTAATTTTAATGAAGATTTTCTGATTTTTCTTCATTTTGCAGGAGGACTGACATTAGACTGCCTCAATAATCTGGACAGCTGTAATCTCTTAAATTGTTCAAATCTTAAATATTAAAAAAGAAAAATTAGTTATTATAAATATAGGATATTAGTATACAAATTTTTACTTTTTCTGTAAATTTTCATTTTTCTTGCTAAATTCCTTGTTGATTTTAGTAAGAAATCAGTTTTTTCTTAAGAGATCAGAATTTTATCGCTCTAATTTTTCAATTCTTTTAATAAATTCAGCAAGTTTTTCTTTTGACTTTTAATTCTTTATATAGGAATAAAGAAAATATATTATTAATTATAAAATAATGAATGAAAATAAATTAAAAATAATATACCTGATTTTAAATCATTTAAATCATTGAGAATCTCAAATTTAGTTATAGCTGAAGTACTTGTCATTAATTATCATCAAAATTTTGATGAAAGCTAAATTTTCCTATATTGTTTTCACATTTTTTCTAAATCTACATCTATAATTTAAAAAATTATTTAGTATTAAAATAAAAATAGTATATTCCTATAAAAAATTTGCATATGTTTTTTTATTATTATAAATAAGTTTTGTATATATTTTTTGAAATTCTGTAACACATTTTCTTATATTTTATAAGGGCTAGAGCAATTATTTTTATACACTTCAAAGGTTCCTATGAGATCAATTAATATAATACCAGTTTGCTGAAAGTATTTTACAACTAAATAAGATATATTTATTAATTACTTACCATAAAAATGTTATATTTATAGATGCCTGCTGAAACCTCCTCAAAATAATTTCGTCATATCCTTTTCTATGTTTTTAATATAGTTTTGACAGTTTCAGCTTTCGTCATATCAAAAGGGTTTTGTCATATCTCTTATTATGATTTTAATATAGTTTCGTCTAAGTTTCGATTATTATTAAGGGGTTTCGTCCCTCATCATTAGTTATATTCTTCAACTTTTAAAGTTCTCATTATTTCTGAATCTGCACATATTACTTGACTAGCAATTGGAATATTCTATGATAATTCAGAAGTACCTTTCTTCTTTAAATATTTATGAAAATAGGAAGCATATAAAGCATTGCTTTTTTTAAGATTAGTTTTCAATTTGCGCAAGTTTATCTCTATTTTATTCCTGAAAAGCAGTTCTTATTTTAATTCTTGAATACTTTGAAGACTGATTATACCTTTATATATATCATCAAACTAGCACAGAAACTTTATATTAGTATTTATATTAAAAATTTTGATATTAAAAATATGTGCGCGTTCCATCTGAATATTTCATATAAATTATCAATCATATGTGGTCTGCATACAACTGACAATGCATATGAATGGTATATTTTTCTTTATAAATCAAAACTAAGTTCTACCCTATATGTCTAAGGAATTAATACAATTGATTTAAACTTGTGCTTACGTGGCTATAGATACTCGCTTAGTTTGACTATAGGATATCTTACAGCGCAATCATCATTTGGGAATATAAATCTGATAAAATAATAATTACTAACCTTCAAAGGGAATATTAATAATTTTCAGATACTTTTCTGAATTTTGTTGGTCAAGATTTTTTACATTATTAATCACATTATGAATTATTTCTCTCAGTTTTTCTTTTGAATACCATATAGTGTTTCGGGCGAAACTGAAACTAAACTTTTGGCGAAACTTCCGAAACCTGGCGAAACTTGTTTCGCCATCAGTGCAAAATCCATAACTGGCGA